>BSAI01000088.1:157849-175703 GCA_036245035.1 Adrianichthys oophorus | reverse complement strand
AGCGCAGCGTCACACACGCTCCATTTGAAAGACTCTCCCTTTTTAATAGTGTTTTTATGGGAAGAGTTAGCCGGCAGGAATCTTAGTTCCCCCTTTTTTAAGTGGGTTTTTGCATGCAGTGCCCCAGATGGGGGGTGTTTTATTGTTGCTGTGAAGTCTGTTATCACTGTTGGTTTTATGGAACTTTATTTATTCTACAGGTCCACCTCTTCCATTGTTTTATTGTTTAATAAAACCTAGTTTATTTCAAGAAGAGTCTCTTGTAATCCCTGGCTTCTGACTGACAGGATTAATCCTGTCTTGGAACCCCTGCAAACAAACGTTACACTCCCACCTGCAGGGGCCCCTCCTCCTTTGAGCGCAGGCCCCTCCCTGTGAGGTGAGCCCGAGGGGAGGAGCTCACCTGGCTGAGCTCACTGTCGGCCATGGAGCGGACGTCGCGCGGTCTGGGCCGCTGCAGGTGCAGCTTCTGGCTGGCCGTGGCCTTCGACGCGGTGGGGGTGAGCGTGCTCATGCTCGGCGTGTTCGTGAACGTGTCGTTCTACGACCTGCTCATCTACGCGGGGGCCATCATCATCTTCCTCAGCCTCATCTGGTGGGTCTTCTGGTACTCCGGGAACATCGAGGTGCCCCCCACCGAGCTGGAGGATGATGTAGGCCTGCAGAAGAAGAACAAGGGCGGCCTCGGGGGTGTGGTGAGGCGCCTGTCCAGCCACATGTCCGCCGGCATCCGAAACTCTCTGCGCAGGAGCGGCCCCCCCTCCACCGGCCGCATCCAGAAGCCCTCCTCGAGCCAACACGCGGCTCAGGTGGCCGTTGCCATGGCACCCATTGACCACCAGCATGACGCTGAGAGTTCGCCCACATAGCAGGTCAGAAGATCGGGTCCTTCCTCTTCTTGTTTGGCTGCAGCTTCCTGACAGGTGAGCTGCTCTCTGTGACCTCAGCAGCAGAACAGGTGAAAGCCTCCTGCACCTGTACGCTCAGACTGCAGGTCACAAGCCCGTCTCCCGTTTCCTCTGCATTCCTCTGAACAAGCTGTGGTTCTGTGGGACAGAACCACCAGAACTTCCTGCAGAGCTGAGGCAGCGCAGCTGTTATCAGTAGATAACCATTAACCACAGGCGCTTCAGTGGGACAGAGCTGTAAAAACTATTTTCAGCCGCACCCACGCACATCTCACATGCAAAGAAAAGATTTGAACAGACACAGTAAACTAAACGGGTTTAAGCTAACATGAAGTGGGTAACAAGCGCTGGTGTGTGCAGGCGCTGATGCAGCTCAAAGTCCTGATTCTTCCCGTTTCCTCTTTCAGTTTGGACTGATGTCACCTGACCGGAGGAAGCGCTTCTGTCTCACCTGAGCGGGTTCAGAAGCTGGATGCTGCAGCAGGAGGACTGAACACATCCTTTCCATTTTTTCACAAACAATGTTTTAGTTTTTAAGAAAAGTTTAAGGAGCATTTTCCATGAAATCCTTGATTTCTTTTTGCATGCAGGTGTAACCTATAAAACAATGATCATTAAATCATTAGAAACTGACTCTGTCCATCCTCTGCTTGTGACCTTTTCCTGGAGCGCAGTCTTTCCCACAACATGCTTGAAGATGCTAGTTTAAAAATGGATGGACTGGCTGAAAACAAGCAGGATGGAGCAACCCCACCCCCACAAACAGGATCCTCAGTGCCTTGACCTTTGGACCTGTCGGACTCAGTGGTTTGCTTTTGTTTTTTCTGCTGTTAGTCATGGGGTTGCTGAAGCCAACCCAGCTACTGATGGGCGACGGTAGGGTTTGTTCTGAACAGGTTGCCAGTCTGTTGCCAGAGCACACTCATACACACATTCAAATCTTTGGGGCAATTTAGAATTTTCAGTCAACCTATGAAGCATGTTTTTTGAACTGTGGGAGGAAAACGGAGAAAAGCCACACATGAATGAGGAGAACATGCCAACTCCACACAGAACCCAGCTGGGATTCAAACCGTGCAGGATCTTCTTGCTGCGGGAGGATGGTACTAACCAGTACTCAGGCGCGGCCCGTGGGCAGCATGGCGTCCCAGGTGAAAAGGGATTTTGCCCCTCCCTTCCCGGTCCAGAACGGAAATAACATAATTGCCTGGAATATGTTGCAGTAAGTATTTATTTATTGAATTCCCAAAACTTGAATAACAAGCACTGATTGCTGTTTATAATTGCCTCTGAGTGGGGCTTGAACCAGGGACCTTCATGCTGGGAGATGGGAGCGCTTGTCTTGTTCTGTGTGCAGAACATGCGTGATCCACACATCCCTTCCGCTAACATATTACATGATAGTTGTGTTACGCTAACAACAAAAACAATGTTTAACAATGAAGACGTTTATCATGAACATTTTTGCTTTCATGTTTAAAAGAACAAAAGGAAAAAGCAACTATTAACCTCCTGAGACCCGAGCTTTTGTGTGATGTGCATTTTGTATTTCTTATTGCTATTTGAGATAAGTAGGACCTAATAACCGTAATACCTGAAGTGGGAGTTTGTACAGGAAGTAATTTTTGCAAAAAAATGACCTCGTATGAGGACATCACTTTTACTTAAGTCCCAGCTTCAACCAATTGATAAAATGTGTCAAATTTTAACTCCAAATGAAACTAGAAACAGTATTTTAAAAATAAACATTGGTTTCATTCGTGACATTTGGATATAATTTTTACCTGGGGCCTTGTTTTTCTGGGAACTGTTGTAGAAGACTTTTGCTGACATTCCTGCCATGTTTTTCCTACTGATACTGGTGTAATTCTGTGATGTCACCACAGGATGAAGGGGGCAGCGTTTCTAAATGTAGCTGACAGATCTAAGATTTGAAAAGTGAGCATCATCGTGTTAGGAGGCACAAATGGAATGTCCTCGAATGAGGACGCAGGGTCTCAGGAGGTTAAGGATCAGGAACACACGATCCTGCTCTTGACTCAATGTTTTCCTCAGAGGAAAACGCGCTCACTTCTCTTTTCCTGCCACCAACATATGAAAAATAAAAACAATCAAACAGAGAATGACTCCAAGCTGTGTGTCTGTCATTCCATCACATATTGTTGATATTTTCCATTGTTAAGTGAAAACAATATACGATTATACAGTGATGCATTTGGGCAACGTTCTTTTATTTTTCGGTGCAGTAATCCAGTCAGGAGAAGCTCTCTGTTAAAAACTTCAATTCTTGTGATCAGAGTTACTGTCATGAAATGATAATGCCATACGGCATGCGGAGTGAGCAGTGAAACAAAGCTCCACATACAGAAAAGGTAGTGAGAGTGCTAACCCCTGTACCACCATCTGACTCATTGTATGCATGCTAGGTTTTGATAGATGCATCTCTAGTGTTAAAGGTTCAAAGAAAATAAAGAAACTAGGCACCCACCTTGGTTGCTTATGCCCAGGGCCGGCCCTGATCCCGATATATCCCGAGACTGTACCAGAACAATTTTTCCCCGTTTTTTTTTTTAAACTTATGGTGCATTCACACCGGACGCAGCCGAGGCATCAAAGTCGTGCCTGCCGCCTCTGTTTTGACACCAGTCAAATTTCCTGCTCAAAATGTTGATGCCACACGTTGATGACCACGGAGCAGTCGTCTTCAAACTTCATTTGTTGACCACGTCATGGAAAACATGGAGGATGTTGAGGGAGTAGTTTGTGTTTAAATGTTTTGGAGAGCTCTACAGAGCAAGCACGTTGCTGTGTCTGGGCTATATGTAAATATTAGCATTTTAGCACAATAGATTCCAGGTCATGTGATCAATTGACTTAAAAGCAGTGTTGGATCATAGTAAATGGTGAATGGCGTTTACTTATACAGCACTTTTCTACCTTCATTAAAGGCCCAAAGCGCTTTACAGTCACAGTCCCATCCACACGCTGATGGCGGCTCCGCTGCTGAACACTGGCACAAACCTTCCACCAGAGGCCATGTGGGGTTCAGTGTCTTGCTCAAGGACACTTCGACACATGGACGGGCAAGGCGGGAATTGAACCTGCAATCCTTCGATCACAGGCCGACTGCCCTTTCCACTGCACCACAGCCGCCCCAAATACTGCACTACCTGCATTTGATACACCTCTTGATTTTAAATTCAATGTTTGTTCATAATTTTAATGAATGTTTATGTGTAAAAAGCATTGTAACTCAGGAGATTCCAGGTCATGTGATCAATTGCCTCAAAATCCATTTTGGATCATAGTACTCCACTGGCTGCATGAGATACTCCTTTTGATTATACATTTAATCTCAGTTAATAATTTTTACAAATGTTTATATGTAAATATTAGCTCACTAACAGCTTTAAACAGTGTCTATGCTATCACTACCACATTTTGTTTTGAAAAGAGGAAGTCAGTACACGCTTCAGCGGTCTTCTGTGTGTCTGTCCTCCATCACTGCATCCTCTGCTGTTCATTGCCTGAGACATTCACTGATCACACTGTCAGTTGGGGCATTGTTCTTGATGTATTCATGCATCTTGGATGTTTCATCCTGGATAGTGGCTTTCACTCTCACTCGTCCTCAGCCTCCTTCCTTGTGGCTAGCATACAGTCTTTTATTTGTAGTCGTTTAGATTATTGTACTGCACTGCTCTCTGGTTTACCCAAAAAGTCTCTTTCAAACTTACAACTATTACAGAACTCAGCGGCACGAGTTCTGACGAGGACCAGGAGAACCTCAGAGCTGCAGAGACTGTAGAGGTTTCTAAGAAGAGGATCAAGACCCACCTTTTTAATTTAGCTTGTAGTTGATCCTATCTGCTTATTTATTCTATGAGTTTTGATATATTTTATTTTCTGTATTAAATCGTAATTGATGCATTTAATCTTACTTTCAATGTCATGTTTTTAAATACATCTTATGTATTTCATTTGAGCATCTTGCCACGGTTTTAGCCTCAGTGTTTCCGGTGAGGATCTTTTGTGCCAGGGTTTGCTGGCTTGGTCCGGGGTTTGCTGCGGTTGTCACCCTTGCTAGGTAGTCAGAATTCAGGCGAAGGTCAAAACACAAAAGCAAGGCTGGAGAACGATTAAACATGCAAAGGGTAAGAAAACCAGGAAGTCAAAACTGAAACTAAACGGTCTACAAGGCAATACAAGACTTTACAAAGAAGTGACGGCTGGAGCTGGTGTATATGCTAGTGGCTGATGACAGCAATGGAAAACAGCTGACAGGAAGTAAACTGAAGCAATGGCTGATGGGAGTTGAAGTACGGAGCTGGGCGCTGCATACTCAGGCAAAGACTCCCTCTGGTGGTTGGAAGCTTGAATGTCAGGCTGAACCGTGACATCCAGTCTGGGTGGCTCTGTGGCGATGTTCCTGTGGCCGAGCTGCTCCTGGTATGACAGATTCGCCGATATGGTTTCCTCACAGCAGAGCCAAGCCTTACGTTTATTTTAAAAATGTTATTTAGAAGTTATTCTTCAGTGTGTGTGGGGTCATGTGTTAACAGAGGGGAGGGGGGTTTGGTTGAGTTTTTATTGTGAACGTTTTTGTTTTTAAATGTAAAGAGCTTCGGGTTGCGCAATGTATGAGCAGCGCTTTTTATAAATAAAGTTTGATTTGCTGTTGTGGCTCTCCTGTGGTGTTACAATCGTGTTATACTTCATCAATCCCAAGTTGTGACAGCAGTTGCCGTTTGTAGATGTTTGAACATTGAGTTGTTTGGCAATCAGCCTTTGATTGTGGGTTTCGAAGCATCCTTTCACTCCACATTCTCTGCATGTAACCTCTCTGAGTAGGATTACTTCAGTAGTAGCACTCCAACAGAACCTTGTTCTTACATCTAGTCCATTTCAGTCTTGTTCCAGCAGCCCACTTTCCATCAAGGTGCTCCCCAGCACCTGACGCAGACCCTGTTTGGCCGGGGGACATCTGAGCCGGCAGGACATGTTTCATTTTCTCTCATGGGTCATGAGTTAGGCAGTAGCATTAAGGGACTTGCCTAAGGACTTCCACTGGATTTTATTAATAGCTCACAATTGTAATGGTAATTGCCCCAACAATTGAGTTTCACCTGAGAATTACTGAGCTATATATATATATACATATATATATATATATATATATATATATATATGTATGTATATATATACATATATGTATATAGTGGCTTGCAAAAGAATTCATACACCGTGAACTTTTCCACATTTTCTCAAACATAGATATAAATATATTTTGCTGTAGGTAAATTTGATCTGTATAGCACCATTCACAGACAGAAGTGACAAGGTGCTTCACAATAAAAAAAAACATAAAAGACAGAAACTTTAAAAGGTAAAAGCATAAGAGAAAACTTCAGAGGTTAAAAACGTAACAGAGAAAAACTTCACAAGCTAAAAAACAGAAAAAATAAGAACATGCGCTACATAAAACATCATCTTCAGCCCAAATAAAAAACAGATTCAGTTAAAATGTTTAGCAAAATAAAAGGTTTTAAGATGGCTTTTAAAAGAGTTTACAGAGTCCAGGGAACGCAGGGAGAGTGGGCGCTCATTCCAGAGTTAAGGAGCAGCAGCCTGGAAAGATCTGTCTCCTCTGGTCCGGAGACGAGTGTTAGAGACCATCAACAGGTTCTGATCCACAGACCTCAGCGCACGCGATGGTCTGTAGGGGACAATCAGATCACTGACATATGAAGGGGCTTGACCATGGAGGGCTCTAAAAGTCAGCACTAATATTTTATATTGGAAGCTGTAAGCGACCGGGAGCCAATGAAGAACTTTGAGGATGGGGGAGATGTGAGCTCTTCTCTTAGTGCAGGTCAAGAGTTTTGAATTAACTGCAGACGAGACAGCTCCTTCTTATTCAGACAGGAAAACAGACTGTTACAGTCGTCTAGACGTGTGGATACAAAAGCATGAAGAAGAAGTTCGAGGTCTTCATATGACACCATTTTCCTGAGTTTAGAAAATTGTACATTGGAATTTGATGTGAAAGACCAACACAAAGTGACACACTTGTGAAATGGAAAGAAAATTATACAAGAGCTCAGTTTTTTTTTTGTACAAATTAAAAAACTGCAAAGTTCAGTGTACAAAATTATTCAGCCCCCTGAGTCATTACTTTGTGGAACCCACTTTTGCTGTAATTCCAGCTGCAAGTCTTTTAGGGTTTGTATGGCGTCACATCTCTGCCATTAATTGAAGTGCCCCCTGAGTGACAAAAACACCCCCTGAAACTGAGCGAGCGAAAAGAAAAACTGAGCGCGCACGGTGAGAGCTCTGTGCGCGGTGCAGTTGTAAAATACGCTCACTCAGTTATCAAATACGCGCCCTTCAATTAATGGCAGAGATGTGACGCCATAGGTTTGTCTGTACCAGCTTTGAACATCTATAGACTGAAATCTTTGTTCATTCTTCCTTAAAAACAGTTCAATCTGAGTCAGATTAGATGGAGAGTGTTTGTGAACAGCAGTTTTCAGATCTCTCCACAGATTCTGGATTGGATTTAGGTCTGGTTTTCCTCCTGGCTGCATCTCTGATCAGTGCTCTCCTTGTTCGGTCTGTTAGTTTAGGTGGACGACCGTGTCTAGGTAGGTTTGTAGTTGTGTCATACTCTTTCCATTTGTGGATGATGGACTGAACAGTGGTTCATGGGATGTTCAAAGTTTGGGAAATCTTTTTAACTCTGCTATACATTTCTCCACAACTTTCTCCCTGACCTGTCTGGTGTGTTCCTTACACTTCATGATGCTGTTTTCTCCTCAATATTCTCTTGACAAACCACATAGACTGTCACTAAACAGCTGGATTAGTACACTGAGATGAAATGACACACATGTGGACTCTATGAAGTCATGAAGTCAACATTTGATCAGTCACCAATCATCAAGCAACTTCTGAAGGATATTGATGCACTCAGAGAAAAGGGGCTGAATACTTTTACACACTGCACTTTTAGTTTTTTAATTGTAAAAATAAATTGAACTCTTGTATAATTTTCTTTTCACTTCACAATTGTGTGTCACTTTGTGTTGGTCTTCCACATAAAATTACAATAAAATAAATTTATATTTGTGATCATAATGTGAGAAAATGTGAAGTTCAAGGGGTGTGAATACTTTTGCAAGCCACTGTTCAACGCCATGGAAATTTCCTAGAATTCTCTGCAAAAAACAAAGTGAATCGATGCCCACTGGATTGGGGAATATAAACCACAATGCATTGCATTTTTGCAAAGGAAAAAATTATTTAAAAAAACAAAACAAAACAATGTTTTCATCATCAGAAAACAGTGGATTCATGTCATCAAAAAAATCTTGTATTGATTATTGATTTCACTACATAAAATTGGTGGCGTCATATTTGCCATAAAAAAGTAGTGAGCACTATGTCCAAATAACTTTTAATATCCAGGGCACTGGACAGTAGTTAGGGAGTACAGAGGGAATTCTGATGTAGCCGGGATTTGGTTTGAGGCAGAGGTACGTTTTTTCTAAAGGTATCATCACACTCACTCGGTCCAGTTCTCTTATACAGTCAAAGGTAAAACCACACATAGGTACTGCTGAACAAACTAAATGATCCAGTACAACTGCATTGATTTCTGCCACAAAAGAAAGCCACACTTAAAAAAAGACTTTTAGCAATATTTATAATGTATTACATAGTTTGTACCTTCTCAACTAGATCCCTCAGTTTGGACCGCTGTTATCAGACAGTAAAAAATAAACAACAGTCAAAAATAATCCTTTAGGACTAATGATTTGATATTTGTTTTAAGCATGAAATCAGGAAGGAACTTTAAAATACGCTTCCCGGAAACCTTTTACTGTGACACCGGTCTCTCACGGAAACACCTTCCCAGCACGCGGCCGTGTTCCGGTTACTGTGTAAAGGGGGAACAGACCTGTTCCGGCGGGTTTGTTTGTTTGTGTATGTTGTTTGACTTTCGTTACCAAAGAGCTTCAGTGTGAAACAGAGACAGTGCCGCGAGGTCGCGCGCCCGCGCGGCTCTTTCAGCGACGGGAACGGAACCCAGCCGCCCGCGCGCACCGATGGAGGAGAACCGGGACTTCGTGAACTCTGACCCGCTGAAAACAGTCCGGTTCGGGGGCAGCGTGGCCGAGACATTAGAAAAGCACCGGCAGGTACGTGCTACCGGCACAAACGGTGCATGGGGGTGGGGGGTGCTGTGTGCACATGTTTGGAAAAGTGGGTCACATGACCCAAAAAGTGCGTCCCCGGTGCTACTGACTCTAATGTGGAATGTGTACGTATGAATAAAAAAACCCGTTTTATTATGTTTTTAACGTTATCTGACATATATGTATTGGTATGTTAATAAAAGAAGAATTCATTTAGTAAACAAAATAACTTTGACAGTTCATTTGAATTATCACTATTTTTTCTCTCGTTTTCTGTGGTGCTGTGAACCAAAAACCATTAAAAAGAAAAATTTCCAACAAAAATCAGACATGTGTTATGTCATCTTAATAAAATGAAAGAATCAATTTTAATTAAAAAATTGTAATTTCTGAAAACATTAAAGACTAAAACACATTGATAGGATTCCCAGATATAACTATTCAGACATAACTGTGTGAAAAAATATGAAGAAAAGAACTTGTAACAAAATCAGACAAGCAACATGCTCTTGTAGCATTTTAAATCTCCTGATGGAGGACGTGTTTAAGAGAATTTCAGATTAAAACAGATAAATGCAGTAATCCTTTGGAGATGTGAAGTTGAAGACAGACGGGATTCCATCCTCTCTCAGCCGGACACTCTGCCCCGTCCTGTCAAAGTTCTCTGGTTGAAGAGCTCCTGCAGAGCCTGGAGAACTCCGTCACAACTAAATCCTCTCTTCTTATTACAGCTTCCCATCACCTCTGTCATTCTATGTCTCTGAAACCTCGGAAATTGCATAGTGGAAAAAAAATCAACAATATAGCACAAGATAATACGAGGAGGAACACTTTCTGCCGTTAGCATTTCTTTGTTAGCTGCGTAACGTTTTTACGAATATACAAACCTATAATAATAATGATAATCAATTTTATTTGAAGCACCTTTCAAAGTACCCAAGAAAACTTTGCAATAAAACTGCATTAAATAACAATAAGAAGAATACATATACATAAAAGCAAGACACATTAAAGTCAACAAACAGAAATACAGTCAGTGGGTCAAAGTGCAAAGACAGATTTAAACAGGTGGGGTTTGAGTCTGGATTTGAATAAAGGAAGAGAGTTGGCATTACGGAGGTCAGGGAGAGAGAGTTCCAGAGCTTGGGAGCCGGACGGCTGAAGGCTCGGCTACCCATGGGAACCAGACGGGCAGGGGAGACGGCAAGCTGGAGAGAGGTAGAGGACCAGAGACAGCGGGAGAAGGTGTAGATATGGAGGAGATCGGTGAGGTAGGAAGGAGCCATGTCATGAAGGGATTTAAAGGTAAGAATAAGGAGTTTAAACTGGGTTCTGCTGGAGGATGGGGGTAATATGGTGAAAGGATGGAGTTCTGGAAACGATACGAGCAGCTGAGTTCTGGACCAGCTGGAATTTATTCAGAGTTTAGTTTGGTAGACCAAACGGAATGAAGAGTGAGGGAAGGGCGCCAGCGATTAATGTTACGTAGATGAAAGTAGGCAGACCGAGTGATGCTATTGACTTGAGAATGAAAGGATAGTGATCTGAGTATGACACCCAGACTCTTTACCTAAGGGGAAGGGAAAACCAAGGTTGAATCGATGGGAAGAGTTAGACTTGGAGCTTTAGAGAGACTGGATTTGGAGCCTACGAGAAGTAATTCAGTTTGATCGCTATTGAGTTTGAGAAATATAGTATTAGTGTAGTATAAATATAGTATAAAAGTATAAATACTCTAATAACCAAAATATTCTTACAACTTACTTGTGAAAGGTAATTCCACATGATCTGCTCTTGATAAAGCGCTGGTTGTGTCATCTGAAGGCTGCACAAACAAACGGCGTGGCTGTGATTCTCCGTTGACTATAGCTGGTTGTGGTCGTAGCCTAGATAACCCCTCCAATATGGCGGCACCGCAGGTTCTCTCCGGAGCCCAGAATGAGGCGTCTATCCATATATAATGTCTATAGTTTCAACACCCAAAGCAGCGGCAGGGGGACACAGTGAAGAATTTAAAGTTGTAAATTCTTCATTCCATCTATCCATCTGGTTTATTTAAAGATGCAGTGCCCAATGACGCAGTTTTGTTTATATGAACAGCTTGAGTATTTTTTTATGCACAGAATTATTTATGAGATCTCATGTGTTATTTTGCGTCTTTTGAGGTTGGGGAGAAACTCCTCCCACACCGTAGCGTCTGATTATTCAAAATGCTTTTGGACAAGCATCAGGCAGTGGCTTAGACGCAAGTTAAAATAAAGACGATGGACAGGAATTTTGATGGGGTGGGGGGTAGGGCATCCGCGGTACACGTGTGTGCCAAGCCGTGGGAAGTGGTCCGTTTCACCCCTACTTGATGTTCTGTTTGGTTTTACAGGGAGACTTTGGCGATTATGAGCTGCTGCAGCATCAACTGGCAGATCCAGACATTAAGGTAGAGTCACAATGTTGGTTGGGGCTGACGGTCTTGTTAGATTTCCTTACAGAGCTGCTCCTCTGCTCCTCACAGGACACTCAGATAATCAGCTGGCTGCAGGAGTTTCGGAGCTGCATTACCTGTTTGAAAAAGGACCATGAGCAGCTCATTTATACCATTCTGGTGAGATGCAGAGTTTTGCCAGAGCATGACGGAGGACATTTTTCTGGTGTTTTCCTCATTAAACATCTATCAGCAGTGTAATGATTCATTTTAACAACATTGCCAATCAGATTTGTAGTGGATTTTGCGTCATTCTGAACGATCCGATTCACTGAACTAAAATGGATCAGAACATCTTCATCCAGAACTTCAACAGAGTGACTCAGAGATAAATATCTGCGACTGAACAGTGCAGTTTTCCAGATTCTTGTGTTTCTTCAAGATAATCAAGTGTAAATAAATGTGTACAAACAAAAAAGTAAACAAGAATGAATGTCAAATCCATTCATATTTGATTTGATAAAGTTCAGTCCACTGTTGTTTTTCCACATCAGAATAATCCAAAGGAACATTATTAGAACATTCTAGCTCACTGTATGGTCACATGACTTTGTCAATTCAAAGTGTTTCCACACGTTGGACTGGAATGATGGTTGATCAGTTTTACTGCATCACATGTTTGTCTGCTGTGATGGAACTTTGTCATTTTTACGTTTTAGTAAAATAAACCTACAGTACCTCAATCCAATTGGTACTTTGGTATCTTCCTCAGACAAATTGATCTGATTGGATCTAGGAATAGAAATTGATTTATCAAATTAGTGATTAATCGTTACACCTACAGCTATGACAGGATGACCTGACCTGTGGCCATTGTTCAGATTGAGGGTTTTGACTAAGAATAATTCAGAAATATTTAAATAGGATTGTTCCTGATCCTGCAAAACATAAACATGGCTTAATGGTATTAGAATTTGTGAAGGAGACCTGGTTGCGGACCTCTTTTTTCAGCTCAGTTTTTCTCCATAGTAGATCTAGGCATGAACCTGGTAGAACTTCAGTGTGTGCTTTGGTTCCCCAGAAGCTCCCGTGGGTCAGCCGGAGCCAGGCTGTTGTGGAAGAGTTCTTGACATTCCTGGGTAACCTGGTGTCAGCCCAGACTGTCTACCTGTGCCCCTGCCTCAAGATGGTGGTCTCCCACTTCACGCCCAGTATGATCTACTTTGCAGCACCATTTCTGCAGGTTGACTCAGGTGTAATGGTGATCAGGGGTTGATGCTTTTGTGTTTGTGCGACAGAGCGGGTGATTGTCTGTGAGGAAGGAGTGGACATTTCTGATTCGGATGATGAAGATGACAGTAAGTGGGTTCTGTCAGTTAGAAAGAGATCATTCCAAGATCGGGGTCTAACTTTTTTCTCTCTTCATTAGATCTCCCCAGAATCTTTGATCGAAGTCATGATGCGCTGCAGCTGATCATCAGATATGTGCCGTCGTGAGTCTGCTCATCCAGATCCTTTTTCATTTGTATGTGTGCGTATTGGGAGATCCATCAATAAAGTAGAACAAAGTCATTTTTTTCATAACTGTCAATTAGATTTGAATTTACATGTCAGTTTTAATTAGAAATTAAATAGAATTTTTTATTCTTAAAAAATACAAAAAGGGACATTCAGAATATGCTCAGGTGAGATCTGTCTGGAGTTTCTGGCCATGACTTTGTGTTGTGAACTGTGCTGTCAAATTAATCACAATTAATTAACTAGAAAAGTTGCATTACCTGCAATAATGCTAGTGTGAACGCTGATTGCTGAATGTGGTCGCTGAATATGCTAAAGCTATTTACATAATGCTAAAATTGCTAAACGACTTAAAGTTGTAGAAATTGCAGAAAGTGCACAATGAACTCAAGATTAGCCCAAAAAAACTCAGCAGATGCAACACCCCCCCCCCCCCCCAAAAAAAAAAAAAAAACTAGCACATTGCTAAAATACTAGCTTAACTTCAAAGTAGCCCAAAAAACCTCAGTACATGCCAAATTAGCGAAAAAGTTAGCTTGTTGCTAAGATATTAGCTTAACTCAGAAATAGCCAAGAAAAACCTAGTTACATGCTGATTTCTCTCTTTCTTTTCTCCTTCACCTCAGTCTTCAAAATGTTCAAATGAACCAAACAGGTTAAATCAAACTATAAAATCACTAAATGTCTTTATTACTGTCTTGATAAACAGTGGAAAAAATATGCCAATAAATGTATTATGACATTAATATTATTAATATATATTCATATATATATTAATAAGTTCATGATACATATTTATTGGATTGCTCAGAAAAGTTTTGCAGTTGTTTTTTGATGTTTTTAATGAGAGCACTCTGGACCTGATGTACAGTGGGGATTGAAAGTTTGGGCACCCTGCAGAATTTATAGTCTGCACCGCCCCCTTTGGAAAAACTGAGACCTGATGGTGTCATGGATTGTTCACAATGATTGTAATCACAATCACCAATAAAGCAAGTTCAATGTGTGATGATGCTGTCCGCTCTGCTGTGTTGCAGGCATTATGTGCAGTGTGAGTGTGTTTGAGCAGGGAGTAAGGCGGGTGGAGCGAGTCTCTGATGATTCCCTCTCCTCTTCTTCTGCAGCGCTGCTCATACATGGAGTCCATGAAAAGAAGTTTAGTCCCAGTTATCCTCTCCGCAGTTTGTATGACTCTTTGCAGAGCCTTCCTCTCTGCCTGTGTGGTATTTCCGTACCTCACAGTGATCCCTGGTGAGGACGCTCTCGATCGGCCCTCTATGGGCCTGCGTGAGGGGGTCTTTGTTTCAGTTCTGCCGTCCTGAGCAGCCTGATGAAATAAAGCCTTTACTGTGCTTGTTTCACCATGCTTTGGTGTTGGTGGTCACTTGCAGAATTATCAGTCCCAGGAGTTTGTGTCTGCCCTCTCCTCTGATGAGCAAAGGCTGCAGGGGAGGGTTTTTCCAGTATGAATTCCACTGTCTTGTCTGTATTTAAGATGAGATCGTTTTCCTCTCCATAGAATGTTGTCTACTTGGGTCCTGTGTGCTGACTCGTCTCCACCTCTGATGAGCCCCAGTGTGGTTGTGTGTGTCATCCACACATTTGATTATGACAATCCCATTCTGGCTGGGGACTGTCCTGGGCGTAGAGGGTGAAGAGTTTGGAGCTGAGGTAGCTGAGGTAGCAGCCCTGAGGGGTTCTGAGCTCACCTGACAGCCGTCCTCCCTACCTGTGGGAGGTCGGTCAGGAAGATCCAGTTGCAGGTGGGGGTGAGAACTTTGGGGTCTGCCAGTTTCTCGATCAATCTGCCTGGGCGAATAGTGTTGAATGCAGAGCTATTCATTCATTTCCTAAACCCTACCCATGGGTGAAGGCAGGGGACACCCCTGGACAGGTCGCCAGTCTGTCGCAGGGACCACAATCACACACCTGTGCACACTCACATCCACACCTAGAGACAACTTAGAGTGACCAATGAGAGTAACCTATAAAGCATGTTTTTGGATGGTGGGAGGAAGCCGGAGAAAACCCTCACATGCACGGGAAGAACATGCACACTCCACACAGAAAGGCCCCCCCATTGGTGACACTGTCCCCCAGCTGTGAGGCAAGAGCGCTAACCACTGCACCACCGTGCAGTCCCGAATGCAGAGCTATAATCCTGGCGTACACTTTGCTGCTGCAGGTGATGCAGGGTGTGGTGGAGGGTTATTGCTACCGCTTCGTCCACTGATCGGTTGGGGCGGTATGAAAACTGGAGGGGTCGCTTGTGTCTGGAACCATGTTGATCATTTTTCTAGGCACTTCATGAGAACTGATGTGAATGCTAGCAGCCTGAAGTGGTTCAGGGTGGAGGTGTCTGGTCTTTTGGGAAGTAGTATAATGGTGGAGGTTTTGAAGATGGTGGGTACTAAAGCCTGGCATAGTGCCATGTTGAAGATGTCAGCATACATCCCAGCTAGTTGTTCTCCACAAGTTTTTAATACTCTAGGACAGGAGTCTTCATCATGTCCTGGCGCCTTGTGGGGATTCACCTTCTTCAGAGCTTTTAGCGCCTGCGTGTGTGTTACCTGTAAGGGGGTTACTCCCTCACAGGTGGATAATCATAAAAATTGAGGATCTGCAGTATACGTGTGTTCCAAACTGCTGATCAGTATGGATCACAGATCAGCCATGATCCATTGAAGAATGGATCCTTTGCACCCCACACATTTCATCATGTGTTATTAACACGAGTGTTGGACAGAAAGCCCTTTCTAAAGTTTGCAGGTTTGATGTTTTCCATTTAAAAGGAAGTGGTGTGAAGATTCAGACTGGAGTTTTCTATGAAAGTTTTCAGACACCTGATGTCAGTCAGAGCATGACCCTCCCAGCCCTCCGTTGGACACGACTGACGAACATCTTCCAGATCGACTCCCCCACTGCACAAGCACACACACACTTTCCCTCCGCTCTCCCAGCCCTCCATGCTTTTAATGAAGTGGATCCATTGATGTCAGGCTCTGCTGACCAGGTTCAGATGAATATGAATGTCTGGAAAACAGTCGAGGGGGGGGGCACTGATGAGCAGGTCTGGAGGACCAGCATTGACTTGCTGTAAATGACACTCTTCAGTGTAAAGATGGTCTGTGCATCTCCTGTTAATATCTTTGATGTGATTGTCCAGTTCTGATTATTCTCTCACATTTCTTTACAGGACAAGCCGCTTTCTTCTCCCCATCCTGCAAGACAACTTCCCCTTTGTGCAGAAATCCTCTAGAACCCTGGTAAGAAGCAGCAGAGTGCACATGTGAGGTGAAGCTCTGTGTCATTTGAAACAGCTGCTGTCATTTAGCCTGCAGAGCTGAGCTATGTTGAAGCTTTCATCAGGTGTGGTTTTGTTTTACAGGAGTGTTATGTGCACAACCTGTTGAGGGTCACTGTGTATGCCCCGTTTGTGCGCAGAGAAGTGCTGGAGTTGATCGTGGGAAGGATGCTGAAACTGGATGTGAGTTGACACCTGTTAGATAAATGTGGAGGTCACAGTGGATTCACCCCAGACCGCTCTGAAAGTGTGTCTCCTGACTCCCCCAAAACAGTTTTACAGTGAGAAGTCACCTACCATTTAAGAAAGCAACGTTATGTAATGTAGACATGGAACAAATATACATCTGCAATTCAAAAGATCCTCAAATCCACAGAATGATTTGAACTTGTATTAAAAATATCCTTACATTTGTATGCACTTTGGTTGCAGACATGTGCTCATGTAGTTTTATTAAATAAATCTGAAGTGAAAGCAGAACTCAGTCAAAGCTTAAAACACTTTAGGTAAGAGAACTGGAGCAAGTAAGTGTTACACCACTCTTTGAAATTGGTCTACTTCCAACAGAACCAAATAAAGTCCATTTAATTGCCATATAGTAGCCAGACATCATTAGTAAACAGTGATTGGTCAACATGAATCAACATTTCTATCATAACCATTCTCAATAATCAGGAGTGAGCTTGTTGGAAGTCCCTACCCCTTTCACTGAAAGCAGGCTCAGGAGAATGTCAAATGTTTCAAACGTGAGACCACCTAGTTTTATTGAAGTATCTGATTGGTCAGTTTATGACTTGAACTTGAACTACAGAAAAAGTATCATGAAAAAAAATCAGAATTACCAAAAAGATATTAAAAAGGTATCAGAGCAAGAGTGGTTATTCTGACCTTTTCTATTCTGGCTGTATGTTGCTCTGGAGAAGTTTATGGGATTTTGGCTTCTTGGAGCCAGCAGCTACTTCCTGTTTGGAACCCAAGGATAGAGGGGTCACTCAGTCCAGTCCTTTATACAAGGGGTGTAACGGATCACAAAATCCACGGTTCGGATGATGTCACGGTTTTAGAGTCATGGTTTAGATCATTTTATAGATCAGTAAAATGGAAAAAAACAAAACAAAATTAAAGCCAACAATGTATTTTTTAAAGCTTCAAAACACGTATTTTTAAAGCAGGTGTAAAGGGCTGCTTGTAATATATCATCAAAATATTTGCTCATTGAGGCCTATTTATAAAAACAAAACATTAATGACATCTCTGAACTCAAGATCTTCCTATTTATAAAAAAAAAAGTCCTCAAGATGCCCGTACAAAGAAAATGCATTACGAGACTTTGCATCTAGAAGAAAAAAAACAGCTCTATGGGGTAAGGGAACTGTCAAAAAGAAAATATTCATAAATACAAAGTTGTGCTCAAATTTGTATTTTGTGCACAACTTTGCAGAAAAATTATGAATACAACTTTTAGTTTTTCATTTGACATGTCTGTTTTGAATACGAGTTTCCTCTG
>BSAI01000088.1:77725-117849 GCA_036245035.1 Adrianichthys oophorus | reverse complement strand
CGTGTTCTCACAGGAACCAAAAAAGTAGAACCACATCAGTCCAGTTCGGAGGTCTTTACACTGTCTGCCAGAGAAAAGACTTTAAGGTTACAGAGTATTTAAATCCAGGTTAAAGACCCACCTGTTCTCAGCTGCATTTGATTCATTTGGATTAAATTTTTTTAAACCGGGGGGGTTTATCTATGCGTGTTTTAAATTCTGTTCTTTTTACTTTCTTTAAATGTTATTTTAATGGTCAATGATGTTTCTTTTGATTGTTTTCTTTCTTTCATGTTATGTAAAGCACTTTGAATCGTCTTTGTACGTGAAATGTACTGAACAAAGAAACTTGACTTGCCTTACAGGTCATGATTAATATTCAAACAAAAAAAATTATTGCATGAAAGCACCACAGTATTTCCTAGTGACAGCAACGCAGAAGACTCAGTCCAGACCACTCAGTCTTGCGTCGGGCTGGGCGGAATTGTTCAAAGAAACACAAAGAAGAATTCAATGTATTTAGTAATTTAAAGTGATTAAAGAACTTAGTTAACCTGTTAGCATATTCTTTGTGCTATGGTTACCTGAATAATTGTTTTATGTTGCGCTACTATGATGGACATTTATTATTATCACTAGACGAAGCGGGGTGTGAGACCTATAGCAAATGCCTTACCTCTCGCAAAATGACTCCAATTCCGTTGACATTGTTCCGCATTATGGGTGCCATCATTTGGAGTCAGATAACAGAGATTAGACTGAGTCAGTCTGAGTCATGTTTTTAGGGGAACTACAGTCGCCAATCATAAGTGGGCTTGTTCCACACCTCTTCCACTGAAAGTTGAATAATTTGCCATAAAGAAAAAATATCATGAAAAAAAATTGGAATATGTTTTGAAGACTGTATCAGAGCGAGAATAATTATTCTGACAAATAGAATGACTGAGTAATAACTGTTTATTTCTCTATAGAAGTCTATGGGATTTTGACTTCCTGGAGCCAGCAGGTACTTCCTCTTTGGAATGGGAAGGGGGAGAGGTCGAGCTGTCCAGTGATTCTAGTCTATAGCTAATATGCTAGATTCGACTTATCGTCCAAAAAATACGGGTTAATCTTTTTTTTAGACACCTTGTTTTCATTATATACCCTACATTAACTACATTACAATTAAAAAAAGGTGGTCTTCTTTTTTGAATGTAATTGCAATATGCTTTAAAAAAAAGATATCAAAAATCATTGAAACAAATATCTTTAAGACTGTGAGCGACAAAGTTGACCACGCCCACAACGTGATTGTCCAGTGGGTCACCCACAGACTTTACTACTCTGTGCCCAGTATTGTGGACTCACAAACAAGAAAATAAACAGTTCACACTGATCAATATTCATGACTTCCCCAGCGTTTTGCAGTGTAATGTTTGCAGATCAAGTTGATGCTTTAAAGAAAGGTTTGTGTTCATAAAAAAGTCCAGAGATCAGAGGTGTCTTTTGTTAAAATAACATTACATTTCTGTAATGGTATAAAGCCTGACATGAGACTTTCAATTATTATTAGTGATTTGTTTTCTCGAGAGAATAATCATTAACTGAGACTTCATAAATAAAGGGAAAAAGTGTTTCGCTTCAAAATATATAACTTAAATAATATTTCCAAAGGTTTTCTTGGCTAGTAGAATTGTAATTCGGCTGGTAGACTTGGGATGTTACCGGCCCCTTGGCTAGTAACCAAAAAGGTAATTTAGTGCCCTCAATCTGTATATCCAGTCTGTAAAATGCAGCTTCATTTTCCTTTTAAGTCTGCAGGTCCTTCATTCTCCTTTTTGAATATTTTACTGAGCAAAGACACTTTTCAAATGTGTTTGTTTTTTATTGACTTTGCAGTTTGGGGGTTTCAGTAATGTATTGTGTGTTAGCACCGGAGCAGCCACTTTAGGAAAGTAGTGGATGTAAGTAAACACATGACCGAAACGGATTATCTTGGAAAGATTTGAGCCTTTTGCAGTGTTGCTTAGCATATCCTTATTGACAATGTCAAAAACTGTAAAAAGCTTCAGTTTAAAAATTCTCTGGTAATTATACATTACCTATGGTTAATAAAGCATACCTTATCATAAAGAGTTACCAATACCGTTCAGCCAGTGATGCTGCTTTTCTCCTGTTTTATGACCCCCACCCCACCACCACCAATTTCTCTGAGCTAATTTTGCAACAGAAATGCTGTATTGAATCCGGAAAATTGAGTCACAAGTGAGTTGGGTGATGGAACTTACCAGGTCTAACTTCTCAGATTTGAGTCGGATGAAGGGGTCCAGTGTGATCTTGGGTTTCCCCCCAGATGTAGACCTCTGCGGGGTTAAGCCTGAAGAGAGAGAAGAAAAGACGACGAGAAAACTTATGATTGAATAATTAATTATTTAAGAGCTGGAGGACCCCCCCGGCTCTAGCTTAAAAAATTCTAGAAGCATCTGAGAAGAAGTGTTTGTCCATCCATCTTCTACAGCAAACCCAGAGCTGTGTTGTGAAGGCAGACGTACACAGAAATGCAAGGACCATCCTCTCCACATGAATGTCAGTGCTGTCCTGCCCACAGAACCCCAGAACTCTCTACTCCCAGGGCAGGAGAGAGACATCATTCCGCCCAAGTGTCTTTTCCTGTAGCCTCCTCTCTGTGGATCAAGTCATGGATCAAAACAGTGACTGCTACCAAAAGCCAAACCCTGCAGCTATCTATGAAAATTATAAAAGGAAATGGCAACCTGGTCAGAGTCCATGCACTGGATGCAGTTTCAAAGTACTGCTAGCAATAAAAAGCAAGCTCCTGCTCAACTTGTACAAAGACGGCCCTTTATTACAGTAAAATGAAATACAGTATTACTGGCATCCAGCTGCCAATAGTTACCATGAAGGTCCTACAGTAATTATACTCTGCTTCCTTTTACGATAATATTACTGTTTTTTCATTTTGTTTTTTATTTACTATAAATAAATATGGTAAATAAAACCATATGCTGGTTCTCTTATGACAAGTTCTCCAGCTGTTTTGAGTGGAGGCCATTTTCACCTCTTCTCCTAGTTCATTACAACCACTCTTCCAGCTGTAGTTATCCACATTCACCCAGAGTTCTTAGATCAATCCAACACCAGACAGACAAACATACAATTCTTTCTCTTTATCTTACATCACTGAACAGTTCCAAGTCAACTTGAATTAAATGAACAGATTCACAGAGAGAATATACAATATACAATACTCAATGGACAAAGGTTCCACTGGGTCTTGAACTGAGGACGTCTAGCAGTAAGGCACTAGTGCTCACCGCTGCAGTAATGTAGCCTACCTATAATTTCAAAGGTAGTAACATTTTGTTTTGATGTATTCACTTTTGAAAACAGCTTTAACAGCTAATGTTTAGTTTTGTTTAACCCAATTTCTAAAAATAAAAGCTTTACAACAATTGTTTAATGTGTTGATACATTCAGCTAGCCTATTTTTCTTCTTTTTTTGCAAACATACTAGTCAGCATTGATCATGCTTGTTTTTAGACTGAATAAGAAAAACACACAGTTGTATAAGTAAATGATCTTGTGATCTTCTTGTGAAGCCATAATGCTAACCACTGCACCAGCATCTATCTCTGAGTGGATTCAATTTGAATTCTCTTCTTCCAAAATTGCAAAAGATGTTAAACTAAGTACCTTAACGATCAGTACATTTGCCACTCATGGCTATACCTTCTCCTTCAAGGGTGTATTTCTGAAAGCGTGTTGTGTGCTTTACAGAAAACTAGTGCTTTCATCAACATCAATTTTTGGACCCCAAAACGGGAAACTCAAGAGAAAGTTTAGTTCCGGGCAAGTTTGTTTCAAAGAAGAACCAAGTATATCAATTTAGGTTCTAACTGTACGTAAAGATTATTTGTTACAATTTGTGATGCTTCACATAGAAAATCTTTCCATCCAATTGTTTTCAGCTGAACTGGTGTAACAAGTTGTGATTAAAAGTTTCTTATCACTTCTTCACCTTGAAAACTGTTCAAGAGGATAAAGAAAATCGGCAGGTCTCCAGTGTGTATAATGCTGGACTGGTCTTTAAAAAACACCAGCAGGATGTTCTTTCAATTTAAAAATAAAAGCATAATGAAAATGCACAGCTAAGTTCTCTATTTCAAAAGCAACTTTATTATATTTTCCACTTTCGCACAGTTTAAACTCAAACTTTTAAGAAAAGCTAAATCAACTTTGGTAAAGCATATGGAAACATAGTCATCTTTTTTTCTGTTCCTTTATCTACCTGTAAATATTACTGTCAGGAGTCAGAGCTCTGTCTCCCCCTCTGGTCACCGGCGGGAGCCGTCTCCAGAGTACAGACCGGACTTCATCAACCCCAGCGCACAGTGTCTGATGCCTCCCCACCTGACTCTCATCAGTTAATCAGCCACAAGAACACTTAAGCACTGCTCAGAACCTCACTCAGAGTGTTGTTTGTGCCTTCATACCGCCGGACCGCCGGACCGCCGGACCCTACCTTTTTGCTGCCTGCCCCAGCCCCAGCCTCTGCCTGGATTATTACTCTGAGTTAGCTTTGTGGACTTTTAGCTGAGCTTCGCTCCTGTTTGCCTTTCTCTTTCAACAAACTTGCTGCAAGTGGAACCAGCTGTCTGCCCGTCTGTGACAATGACATTGAAGATTACAGTACTGGCCACTAGCATTTTCAAATTCATATTGCCTGCTGGTGGGCAGAGACAGGAGAGTGGCTGCGTTATTGGGAAGGCAGCCAGCTCGGTCTCCGGACCTTTATTATATTCTTCTTACTTTCACAGAGACAATAACATGAATATAAAAAGGTTCTAATTTTGGCCTGCAGCAGCCGTCCCTGACTGCAAGGACCATATTGTTTTCACAGCTGTAAAAATTTCTGCACCTTTTTTGCCCAAACCTGACCCCCGTCACAAAGTCACCAAAATTTGAACACACCTACGGAAAATTGAAAATGACTACTACTATGAAAAAACATAATGGGCCGAAAATCTCTTATAGAGCCAAAAAAAACACCCCCAAAAAATTCAAAAGAAACCAAAACACATGTCTGGAATTTCCAGGAGAACTTTTGAAATTATTATGGGATGGCCACATGACCCATGGCTTGGCGGCCATTTTGTAGCAAAGTGTGAGATTTGGCAAGTTCCACGCTTTTCCACAATATGAGAAAACGACACTTTGGTTCTTTCGATTTTCACGATACTTCATAATTATGCTGCCAGCCAGAGTCTACAACCACCACAGAAGTTTCATTGACCTTGAGAAGAGACCGCCATCTTGAATAAAAAAAGAACCTTTAGTACCAGCTACAAACAAAAACATGTCCTAGGGATTTTTGTCGATCAATTTGTAACTTCTTGGGCATTGCAAACTAAATGGAAAAAAAATGTTGGAATTAGAAGTTGTAGATTTTGAACAGCGTGGCGAGCTCTCAAAAGTGGTGTACTCTTTGTACTCGCTCATTTTTTGATGGAATCATGTGAAATTTTAATATGGTCTGCCCTGACTAGAGCTGGACATAATATTATAAGACTGGATACGAACATAATAGGAATGTGGGCGTGGCTAGTGAATAACCTTTGTTGCTAAGGAAATTGAAAAGTTTACTTTTGCAGATTCCTCTGAAACTGATGTCCATTTGTTCGGTATCACGAGACAACCAAGGGTGGGTCAAGGGTATGTTGTGGCTGCTTAGCAAGTAAGGTCAAATCAAAGTAGGGCGGTGAGGATGGTACATTAAGGCGGGTGGCGTGGGTGTTGGCAGGTAGCGGCCAGGGTGAAGGCGGGTAGTGCCTGCAGGCCATCCAGCACTGCTCGTGGCTTTAATTTTATTCTTATTCTTATTTTTTTCCATCTTAGATTAATGCAGGACAGTAAGTCTTCAAACTGGGTCAGGGGTGGACTTAGCATGAGTCAAAGCTAGGTGATCGTCAGGGGCCCCCAATACTCTGGGGGGCCCGAGCCTGAGCTAAACATATTTAACTCTGTCATAAGAACACCCCAAATAATTCAATTGGCTTAAGACTGATAATGTGTAAGTGTTTTATCCTCATGAGTGGTTAACAAATTAGTGCATTCAATATATTGAATGTTTTTTCCAAGTAAAAATTATGTATTTAAAATACATGCCTTTAAAATGTAAGTGTGATTTTAGCGTTTGAATGCTTATAACATTTGGAGTCTTGACAATAATTGTAACAAAGTTAACTGCTGCAGAAGGCCCCATGTTATTGTTCGCCTGGGGCCCTCAAAATTCTAAGTTTGCTGCTGAACTGGGTCATATAAAGGCGGAAACACAGCGGAAGCTGGCTGTCATTCAGATGCAGCTCCTGCAGCAGGAGTGTACTGGGAGAATCTTTGAATAATGGCATGAACCCAAACATCAGACGTGATTACTGATCCTTTTTTAAATAACTAATTCTGATTTCTAAGCATCATCTGTGCCTTCCATTGGTTGGATATGAGATATCAACAGACACCGCTCCATGTACGGATCAGGTGGAAAACATTTGGGAGTAGCTCCTCCCACATGCGTCTAGGGCGTCAAACTTTTGAACACATTTTGTGTACAGGCATTGAGCAGCGAATTTGCATTGTATGAAAATGTGTCCCTTTTACTTTTACTTCTTGAAAATGTAATTTTACATAAAAACGAATTAGCAACTCCTTACAGTCACTTAGCAACCTCTAAACTACTGCAGAGAAAAACATCCTGGATCCTGGTTACCATCCTGGTAAAAATAATCACAACTATTTTTGCCATTAAGTGCAGATGCAAGTCTCCGGCTTGTTTCCACTCTGCAGATATGCACAAATTCACCTCACCCAAACTGCTGACATCTGCCGCAGCTAGCAACTGACTTAACCAATCAGAGCTTGGCAGAGAGCTAAGAGCCCATGGCACCTAGGAAATAACCTTGACTAGGATAATCCCAGTCAATAGGATTGAGACAGGCTGTCAAGCGGCTGCAAGCCAGAGGCCATGGGTGACCCACACAACACAAGACCTGCCAGTCTGGATGAAACCTTTCAGTTTTTTAGCCTAAAAGGCCCATAAGTCATGTGTTAAGTGATATTCTCCCTATTCTCAGATCTGTTGCTTCTTCCTCACTGAACTCTTGATTTGAAAATGTTAAGGGATTATAGGACAGTTTTGTAGTCTTTTACTTATTTGTAAAGAGATGTGAGTGAAGCAAAGCAATATATTTTCCAGAACACACTGTCAGTGCAGAACATGTAACTTAGAGGTAGTGCAACTGTCAAAGTCACTTGCTTTAATTTTTTGCACATGCAGTGAGAAGATGTTCCTTATCAATTTTGATCATTTTGATTATCATCAAAGTATTTTATTGGTGTGTTTATTGCTCCATAAAAATAATATGCACCCCAAATTAGGACAAATCCTTTTTTTGTTTGTGAAGTTGTCCTGTCAAGCAGCGGAGCAAACAGATCTGAGTGAAGGCCTCTTCTGTTGGAAAGATTTTACTCATACAGTACGGGTAATAAATGTAAATATTTCTATAAACTCCTTTTATATTTGAGACTACATTTTTTTAATATTAATTATGGTTATTATGACATTTCGTGGGCTGCACGGTGGCGCAGTGGTTAGAGCTCTTGACTCACAGCAAGAAGGTTCCCGGTTCAAGTCCTGGCTGGTGGACCTTTCTGTGTGGAGTTTGCATGTTCTCCCCGTGCATGCGTGGGTTTTCTCCGGGGACTCCGGCTTCCTCCCACAATCCAAAAACATGCTTCATAGGTTCATTGGTTACTCTAAATTGTCCCTAGGTGTAAATGTGAGTGTGTATGGGTGTGTGATTGTGCCCCCTGCCTTCGCCCATTAGTAGCCGGGTTAGGCTCCAGCAGCCCCGTGACCCCGAAAGGGGTAAAACGGTTTAGAAAATGAATGAATGACATGTTGTACCGGAAGGAAAAAAAGAAGAGAGAGAGAGAAAAGGATGTTAGAGATGGTGGATAAGGGTACAGAAAAGGGGAGAGGAAAAAAAAGGGTTAAAGAAGTTGGAGGACGATTAAATGAGTGTGTCTGTGTGTGGGAGAGGGGTTGTATCTCAAAGCAACAAGTTGTTATCATTATTACTGTCAGGTGTAGATGTTAGTCAGAAAGGCGGTTATGCTGTGTTTTAATCCTTCAAAACTCTGCGCATAAACCAAACATCTCCACGACCATTCAGACCCTCCCCGAGCGCTCCTCTGCTCCTGTGCTCCTGCGCTCGTGTCACATTCTCCCCCAAACACAGAACCGCAGGCGAGAGACGGTTTACTTCTGTGTGTGTGACCGGGTCCTCAGGCACAACATCATCTTGAAGCTGACGCCATCTACGTAAAAAATTCCAGGAAAATAGACGGAGCCGTGAGTGCTTGTGCTGCTGAGATATTACATACGCTATCAACACCTTCACCTGTAGGCGTGGCTTTCACCAGATGCAGTGTTAACAGAACCTTGACAATTAAATGTCCATTTCTTATACACTAGTTGTGTGTTTAGTATTACGTAGGACTCCGTCCAACTCCAACCAGCATAGACTTCTGGACCTCCAGAAGCCTTTGGTTGAATAAAACATTTTGTTTCTCATCACCTATCGCTCTCTCTTCATCTGACCATGACAATTATGTGTGTGGTTACTGTATCATGTTTAGACATAGACTAAAATGAAAAAAAAAAAAGTTAAGAATACAAAATACATCATGTTAATAATTACAAATATACTTTTTTAATTTGGTAACATGTATATGTTTAAAGAGTTCTTTTTCTATTTCAAGTTTCAAATTTACAATTATCTTTAATTGAAAATTTTCAATCTTTCTTTCTAGACTGGTATTTTTTATTACAAATTTCTTTTTTCAAAATTTGCAACATTTCTTGAAGTTTACAATGTGTACTTTTAAGTTAAAACCTGTTTTCTAATTTTCAGTCATTCCTTAAAGCTTACAATGTGTGCTTTTGAGTTTACAACTGTTTTCTAATTTTCTTATTTTGTCATCTCAAATGTCCATCTGTTTTTTTCATTTACTTTAAGATTATCCTAATTTATCCTAGTTTGCAAACAGCAAACAAATATTTATCTGGTCAGCTTAACCACTTATTAACTCAGTATTTTACACAAAACCTCAGTATTTTGAAAATGCAGTTTGCTTACCTTGTCCAGAAATCAGATTTTGCATTTTAATGGCGGTTACAAAATGAAATGTTAACACATACTAGAATTTTGTTACTTGCAGAACCTTCTAAGATGGAGAAGCAAATCTCTCAAACTCTCATTCATGAGAGTCTTGAAGGTGTGATGTCAAATAATAGAACTTGCAATATCTCAGCAACGATTGCAGCACAAACAATCATTTCTATGGCACAAATCTGCACAAACGCAGCACCTAAAGAGTAGACTATTTCGGTTCATTTAGGAGCAATCTGGGGGATGGTGACCTGAGGATGACCTTTAAAATACGCTTTACTTTCTCAGACACTGTGGCAGCACAAACAATCATTCCAACGACACAAACCAGCACATACGTAGCACTATTTGCCAGGATTTTTTATGTAGGTGTAGGGTCTGCTTTACGATGATAGGCCCAGCTGATGTGTGTGCGCTTGCAGCATCTCAGTGAGCGCGCTCAGAACAAGTGGAATGATAAATATGCCATTGTTTTATGAAGGCTGACTGTTTCATCTGTTATTTGACCTATTCCTGATTTTAGTCGGTTGGCATAGATGTGTGCCAATAAATTATAATCACAGCAAAGAAGGGATTGGTCTCCAGTTATCAATTAATAACTTATATTTGAATGGCACTGGTAATAGGGAGATAATGTCCAATATCTGCACTGGTGCTATTTTTCTGGACCTTACAAAGTCACTTGATTTAGTAGACCACTACTTGCTTTTAGACAAATTGTTTGCCATTAGTCTCTCTACGCTATCCCTCCTGTGGTTAAACTCATACTTTCATCAACATCATCAGTGTGTGTCATATAGGGGCAGTCAGTCAAACTTTATTACAATAAACAAAGGAATCCTGCAGGGTTCTTCTCTTGGGCCTTTGTTATTTTCTATATTCATTAATGACCTGCCAAACTGCTGTTCCAAATGTAATGTTCATTTGTATGCTGATGACACCATAATATACTGTTCTAAACCTAGTATTTCAGATGTATTACATTGTAGCAAGACTCTGATTCTGTACAGAAATGGATGTCATCTAATAAGTTACTTTTGAATAAAAACAATTATATTCTATGCTTTTCCAGATACAAAAACTGAATCTTGATGGAATAACACTCAATTTGCATTTCCTAGATTCCTCTTTACTTGAGAAAACTGATACTTTCAAATACCTTGGTGTTTGGCTAGAAAGTGACTTATCTTTTAAAACTCATATACAATCAGCTACAATTCAAATAAACTAGTCTTAAATCAATTAATAGCTTTAGTCTCCCTGTCAGAGAAAGAACAATTTCTCATTTTGCTCCTACTGCTTAGAATGCATCTCATTCATCTCTTAGTTTGTTGATAAATCATTTTAGTAACATTTTCCTTACTTAGTTGTGCATAACACCTTTATTTCAGAAATTAATTGCGCCTGATTTTGTCTACTTTCACTAACCATGAGCTTTTCCACATCCTTTTTTTGTTAAATGTTTACCTTTGTCATCTGTAGGAGATCTAGAATGAGACAAGTAATGTACGGATTTTATTTCATTAATAGATTTAATATCTTTTGGAAAATGTTTTGATATTTAGAAAGTAATAAATTCCAGTGAAATGTTCTTGGCTTTGGTTATCTGTTTTTAGGGGAAAGAGACAGCGTGATGGCGCAGTGGTCAGGAAGAGGAGAGTGGAAAATATCACAGCTAAAAGATGAGATCAGATTACTTGTGACTAACCAGTAATCTATGCTTGAGCATTAAGAGTCTTCAGAGTTATTCCATGTGTATTGAAAATTTTGAGGCAACGTGACCGCAACATTAACAATCTAAGGGGGAATGTCTGAGCGGTGAAAATAAAACTAAAAAACAGCAGTACCTTATGCAATTGATGTACAATCTATGTTTGTTAAAAATCATGAAAGATTTATTAAACACTATAAATGCAAAAACACGTCCAAAAGTGTCACAACTGAGAACTACCGTTCATGAGAGGGAAAGGTCTGAGAGATTTACCTGAAACATGAATATCTGGGGGACAGATGTCGGGAGAAGGCGAGGATAAAGGGGCGTGGTCTTCTGCACAGTTCTGCACGCAAACAGAGACATCAGATTACATACATGTAATCCTGACAGAGAAAACACAAAGCTGTAGTGTATTTTAAACCTTTTGCTTCATAAATAAAGAAACAGAGATGATAGAATTGAACCAAAGCCTGTGTGTGCTGACACTCCTTTATAACAGAATCCTTTTGTTGAATACATACATATTTATGCTACAACTGCCGCATGTGTGTGATCATCATTGACTTTCATGATAATTCCTACAAAACATAACATGTGTCCAGTAAAAGATTATCTTGTTTATGTGATTTAAATGAACAGGGAGGTTTTTGAGCTGACCTCAGGTGATCGGATGTGGACTTTCAGGCGTCCAGAGTTGGTTCCTGCAACTCGCTGAACTCCATTGTGAAGAGATGTGCTGCTTGGAAAAAGGCCTTTACCTGGAATGAAGGCTATCTCCACTGCATTGTCTTGGCTGTGGACAAAAAGAAAAAAGCTGATGTGCTTGTAAATAAGATCTAAGAAACATCAGATTGTTAAGACTCAGAGAGACCAATTTTGAAACCACTGAGACAAAGATAAATCTGTTGGTGTCACCTAAACTTGACTTTATTCAGCATGCTTTTGGCTTCTTCATGGGTCACGCCAATCAAAGACTCCTTGTTGATGGCAATAAGCTGATCTCCTGGCCGCAGACGTCCGTCCTGGACAGAAAAAAAGGCTTTAAAATCTAGTTTGGTCTGAGTTCAGGAACTTAATCAATACCATTAGGCAATATCAGGTGATGACAACTTCTGTTGTTCTGAATTTTCATATGCATTATTTCAAGATATCTGCAGTCATTCGTCATGAAGCTTTTAGCCAATGCTCTGCTTACTAAACGGGTTATTAAGACTATCAGATATTCATGACCATGCTACAGCAGAAGATCAGCCTCATCTCATTGCTCTGCTTTTTCCACCATAACTGCTGCAGTGATAAATGCATGGCTGCTTAATCCCCTGCTGACTCATTACAGAAATCACAGCGCATGACAGCCCGTCGGTCTGTACTCGGCACAGGGGATTAAAAAATGGATTTGAACAATCTGCTTCGAAAATGTTCTTCTTGAATTTGGAGAGTCATTCAGGTTTGCTTTGGTTGCTCTTCATTTTGCATGTACAGCAAATTCAAATAAGCATTTCCATATACTGTACAATGAGAGGGAAACTGAAGAGTCTAAAAGGTTCCGTCTTTTCAGAATTGTGTCAAAATGAGACAAAGTCATAAAATCATCTCCTGATCCAAAAACATATGTGCAGGCCAAACAAACAAACAAACAAAAACAAGACTTACAACCAAGAGGTGGCTTGTAAAAGCTGGGAGTTAAAAAAAAGCCAAATGAATGATTCCAGAGCTGATAGTGTATTGTGACCTGAGGTTCTCAAAGAGCCTCTCTGAATCAAAGTCAGCAGTTGCTGCTTAAATTCTCAGGATTTGGAACCAGCCAGCATTAAACCTGTTTCTAGCGAGCTTCCTTCAAAACACGAGCACAAATGCACTTTGATGCCCACCCCACCCCCCTGGAGCTGGCCCATATTTGACAGTGTGGGAGGATGAAGGGATTAACAAGAGAAAAGCAGCAAAGCAAGGACAAGAACTGCAGGGATTGTTTGAGATCATTGATGGTGTTTTTAATCACATTTTGCATAGTAAAATCTAATAACAAGAAAATATTTACTAAGATTAAATATTATTAAAAAGAAATATAAAAATATAAAACATATTCAAGTCCTATGTTAAAAGAAACCTTGTGAGATACATGGGTACAAACTACACCTTCTGTTTTTCTGTCTTTCACATCTAGAAAATGAGAGAGACGAAAGAATAGAAGAGGTGACTGTTGTGCAACAGGAAGTAACAAAGATTAGTGAGGGTGAAGCAAGGAGGCATGGAAGAGGATGAAGAGTAGAAAGGCTCTTGGTCCTGATGGTATACCTGTGGAGGTATGGAAGTGTCTAGGAGAGATGGCAGTGAAGTTTCTGACTGAGTTGTTCAACAGGATCTTAGGTGATTATTATCACCTAAGATTCCAGTGGAATGGAGGAGAAGTGTGATGGTTCCATTTTTCAAGAATAACGGAGATGTGCAGAATTGTAGCAATTACAGAGGCATAAAGCTGATGATAAGAGACAGAGGTACTGAGGAAAAAACAGGAAGCAGAAATGGAGGCAGCAGAGATGAAGATGCTGAGGTTCTCTTTGGGAATGATCAGGATGGATCAGGAATGAGTCCATCAGAGGGACAGCACATGTTAGAGGTTTTGGAGATAAAGTCAGAGAGTCCAGATTGAGATGGTTCGGTCATGTCCAGAGGAGAGACGGTGAAGATATTGGTAGCAGGATGCTGAGTCTAGAGCTGCAGGAAAGATGTCTAGAGGAACTAGTCTTCCCTCACAAGGCCCTTGGAGAATGAAGGTGTCTAAGATGCAAGGAAAAGTGGAAAGGAGGGCGGGTCTGCACCCGACTCTTTTGGAGGACTTGTCTGCACAAGTCCTCCAAAAGAGTCACCCCTGGTGAACTCCACCAGGATACCCCACCCATCCAATCCCGGAGCCCTGGGTGCCTGTGTGCATCATTTGCTAGGGAGGGAAGGGAAGGAAAAGGCAGATGGGCACAACAGGGATGAGAGGGCTTCCCCCGGGCGACCGGCCCCCCAGCCGGCTGCAGATACGGGCCAAGGCAGCGGCAGTGTGGGGAAATGGTCACCCAAAACACACGAGTTCTTAAAAATAAGAAAACCTTTGTAACACAGGAAGAGAATTTACTCAAGAAAAAAGGTACATTAAAGTTAATAATGCCTTTTCTTCTGCTTATACGTCTACTTTGGTGAGACATCATTCTTTTTATTACTTACTACTGCTAGTCCAAAACAATCAGAATTTGTGCTTTAAATCATTTTTGAACAAACAGATCTTAAAGAAAATCAACATTTTTACCAAGATTTTGCTCCGGAGGATTTAAAGATCACACAGGCCTGTTTAATGTGATAGCAGCAGATAAACTTTACAGTTTATTTTATGGTTTCAGGAGATCCACAGGTATAAATCATAATACTGGTTCATTAAAATGCTAAATGCATGCTAAAAGAAATTATGAATTATTATTAAAATGTTTAAAAAAGAATTTTTCTTCAGCCAAAGCGGCAACATCGAGGGTCAAAGAGCCTATTAGGCTTCTGAGTCTTGGTAGCGGACACCGTGTTGGATAAATAAAGCGATTCGATTTGATGGAATCTAGACCAATCAGCATGAAGCCATTTGTCTGTCATTGGCTATCTGGTGGCACATATGACAGACTTAGCTGAAAGTTATGAACACAAAATCAAAGATAGGGAGAAAGCGGCATGAGAGACAGCGCATCTGAAAACTTGGCAAACGCAAAAATGTATTTTGGATTTTGAAAGCAAACATTTTATATTTTTAGTTGTTACTTTGAAAGTTTTATTTTTAAACTGAACATGTTTGCAATTTAGGAGATTTTGATCTCAAAACTGTGACTTTAGTTCAAATTTGGTGGCACAAATATCACCTCATTCAGTTTTAGGCAAAATAATAAAAAAAAAAACCTTTGTCGTTTTCTAGAAGAGTTTCTGCAGAGCGGCTGCAGTTTGAGAATTTCCTCTCTTGAGTTGTGGGTGAGACCCCTGCCATGGCAGTAATGCTCTTCATTAGCGTACAGTTTTGATCCAAATACCAGCTCAGACGAGTAAAAAAAAGACGTTCACGGATTTGTTTGTCTGGAAGTGGATGTATCAGAATTGAGGGAAGCAGAGAGACTTTGGCCCACCGATTGTAGATTGTAGTCTAACAACTACAAACTTTTTTTAAACAATATTCTTTCATCCGTCCCTGATTCACCATGATTTTATTGAAGTAATACTCCCACAAATTGTAATCTTTGTTTTATAAATGTCCTCCATCATGAGAAAAATGCTACAAGAACATGTTAAAAAAACACAATTTTCGTTATAGTGTATAGTCTTTAAATTGAAGCTTATCAAGTTTAATTAAATCAATATTGATTCCAAATCGGGCTGTTTTGAACCACTTTTAAACAGGCTGATTTTGAACAGCACAAATGTGTAGGGCACAAATGAAGGGCCGAGTGTCTTACCTTGTGGCAGTCTCCTCCTGACAGCACCTCCTGGATGAAGACTGCTGGACCATCTGGTCTATTGGAGCCTCCTCCAATAGTGATTCCTAAATTACTGGATCTCGTGACAGAAATAAGTTGGATGACACCTTCGCCTGGGTGACTGAGAACACACACAATTGTTTCTATTGTTTTACTGTTGCTTACCATGGGGTTTCACAAGACAAAATTGAAGACATTTCCCACAAAACAGTAAGAATTTAATAGAAGACAATGCTAATCTGGGTGTTAAACAACTTTAATGAAACATTTTGTTCTGTTTGATAAAAGTGTTGAGTGCTTCCAATCTATGAATAAATATAATTATAATATTTGTCAAAAAGCTATTTATCAATCCCTGAACATATTTTTCTGTGGTTTACAATTTACTCACACAGTTTTCATAAAGACACTTCTTATTGTTCATAAGGTTATAATACATTTTAAAAAGTGTATTAGGAACTAAAAGTGACCAAAACCAGCGCCTTTGGATAAAAAGTAGATGTCTCCTATTTAGAAATGGAGGTTGGCAGCAGCAAAAATCTATTGCTACATTTTTGACTTTAAACAGTAATAAAACTTTCTGCAGGTTCATGTGTGAAGTCACATTCAAAGGTTTACTCTTGCAACATAAAAACATAGATTAAAATAAAGGTTCTTCATTTGTTTTATAGTTAAAACCAAGAACAAAGAAACCCAAATTGTGTTTTTGGCTTTTAACCTAGAAACAGAAAGGAACATTAATATTGTACACAGACATCATTCACACAGCTCCTAAAAACAAAAACCAACATGACATCTAATTGAATATTGACCTTGGAATAAGCACGTTTTGATTTGCTTCTCTATCACTTCTCTATGGGATTTGGGCTTCCTGGAGCCAGCAGGTACTTCCTGTTTGGAATGCCATGGGGAAGGGCCACTCTGTCCAATTTTTTTCTGCAGTCAATGGTTGATACTGTACCACCAAAACCAAAGGCTACACTTTCTGTTTTCTGCAGGAATCTTGCTCTGGGGAACAATTATCCCTTAATACTGTTCTCCACTAACAAATTCAATCAAAAACAACAATGGAGTACAGTTGTGTTTTTTCAGCTGTTTCTTCTCAATCCTACTTTGTGCTATTTCTGGATTTACCTTTTTCAACAATACAATACAAGGTTCATTTACTTCATCCTACATATCTGGGTCCTGTTAGAGAGGAGTTCTGGAAATTCAGATGGTATGGACCAGTGGTCCCCAACCACCGGGCCACAGACCGGTACCAGTCCATAGATGAATTGCCACCGGGCCGCGGAAGAAATAATAAATAATTTTGTTTAGAATCCCCCAAATCTTTTATTTTGAAAAAATAACTGGATTCTCTGAGCTACACCTTCAATCACTTGAACTGCAAAGTTTGGTCAAGGGAGCAAAATGACTACACTTCGAAGAATCTTTTATTGTGAAAAATCTTTTGGTTTTGAAAATCAACCGGATTCTCTCGATTCCATTTCAGTCACTTAAGTGCTAAAAGCAGTCCGGGGGCGTGCATATGGGGTCAACTTAGGATCAGCTTAAAGTGAATGAAAACCCAGATTGCAAATTGTAAAAAAATGTGAAAAATTAGAAAACAACTTTAAACTCGACAGTACACAGTGTAAACTTAAAGGAATTTTTGAAAATTTGAAAATACAAATTTTGATTTGAAAAAAATATAAATTTGAAAAAAATATTGCAAATTTAAAACTTGAATGAAAAGAAATATTTCAACTTAAAATTGGTACCAAATAAAAAAAAAATTGTTTATTTGTATTTTGACAAACTCAACAGCAATGTTCATCCATCCATCCATCCATTTTCTTCCGCTTATCCGGGACCGGGTCGTGGGGCAGCAGTCTAAGTAAAGATGCCCAGACTTCCCTCTCCCCAGCCACTTCCTCCAGCTCCTCTGGGGGGACCCCGAGTCGTTCCCTGGCCAGCCGAGAGACATAGTCTCTCCAGCGTGTCCTGGGTCTTCCCCGGGGTCTCCTCCCAGTGGGACATGCCTGGAACACTTCTCCAGGGAGGCGTCCAGGGGGCATCCGAACTAGATGCCTGAGCATCAATAGCAAAGTAACATTGAAAAAAATCAACCAAACAGCGAGACGGCGAAATGTGAACAGTAATATAGCGAGGGAAAATCTTATGGTAGTGATAATGCTCTACCAAAGTTTGGTACATCAGAGCGGGGTGGCACATGAACAGACACCGTTCCGGAGCAGAAAAGATGTCACATCACTATAACCTCTTTGGGAATCATGGGAACTCATGCTCAACCCCACCCCCACCCCCACCACCACCACGTAAAATGTAGGAAAAACGTAGGATCAGCTCGGCAGTGAAAACTTGAAAACTGAATTGAAACTGAAAACTAAAAGCAAAGAGCGAGAGCTGAAAAACAAGTTGAAAATATAAATACATTTTTTTAAATTGCTAACAGTTTTAGGCTGAAATCTTTCTTTGTCCCGTCGTCTAACTCAGTGGTCCACCAACCTCCCGGCCACGGACTGGTACCGGTCCCTAGATCAATTGCCACTGGGCCGCGGAATAATTAATTCATTATTTTGTTTTGTATCACAAAAAAAATCTTTTACTTTGAAAAATTTATTTATTTTGAAAAATAACCTCTCAGCTACACCTTCGATCACTTGAGCTGTAAAGTTTGGTCAAAGGAGCAAAATGATTACGTCTGCACAAATCTTTTGGTTTTGAAAATCAACCGGATTCTCTCAATTCCATTTCAGTCACTTGAGCGCTAAAAGCAGTCCGGGGGCGTGCAACACAAGAACAGGCATCGCAACAGGTGATTCCCACACGCCGCGCCTGTTGCTTAGAGATGTTACTTTCACGAACAAATACGTTCACGTAAAAGCTCAAACAAGCTCAGTCATTCAGATGCACATTTCACACAAGTTGTGAAAGAGAGATCAAAACAGAAAGGGGGGGCAAATATGGCCAAATCCATCACCATTGCTTCTTGAGACCATTTTAAAACCAGTCGACAGTGATTAATTAGTCCAAGTCGGTCTGAGTCACATTTTTAGGGGAACTACCAATCATGAGTGAGCTTGTTTGAAGTCCCCACCCCTTCCCCTGAAAGCAGGCTCAGGAGAAGCTGTCAATCAGACGTTTGAGGTGGGGCCAGTGGGCACCACATGCTTTTACTGAGGCTTCTGATTGGTCAGTTTATAACCTGAATAACTTGCAATAACAAAAAAAATCTTGAAAAAAAATTAAGATTAAGAAAAGTGTATCAAAGTAATAATGGTTATTCTGACAAATAAAGTGACTGAGTAAAAACTGTCTATTTCTGGACCTTTTTTGGAACCAGCAGGTACTTTCTATCTGGAACACAAAAGGGTTGGGCTTTCCAGTGTTCTATGTTCATTCATTCATTCATTCATTCATTTTCCAATCCGCTTTATCCCTTTCGGGGTCACGGGGTTGCCGGAGCCTAACCCGGCTACTCATGGGTGAAGGCAGGGTACACCCCTGGACTGGTCGCCAGTCTGTCGCAGGGGCGTGTTCTATGTTAATGCGTCAAAATAACAAAATTAACAAAAACAAATCATCTTTGGAAAGTTTATTTGTGCAGAAAAGAGACAATAAGAAAAAATAAGAAGAACCTTTAAAGAAAAAGAAATCTGCATTTAAAAGACATTCATTCTGCTTCTATACCGTTTTGTCCCTTGCAGGGTCACGGGGCTGCTGGAGCCTAACCCGGTCACCCATGGGGACACCCCTGGACAGGTCACCAGTCTGTCGCAGGGGCCACAGTCACACTCACATCCACAACTAGAGACACTTTAGAGTGACCAATGAATCTATGAAGCATGTTTTTGGACAGTGGGAGGAAGCCGGAGAAAACCCACACATGCACGGGGAGAACATGCACACTCCACACAGAAAGGTTCCACATTTGAAAGACAAAAGTTGAAATATTGATTTATTGTGACAGGTTGTTTCTACAGTAAGTTCAAATCCATCTCTCTATAATATGAAAACCAACTCTAATGTTACAAAGACACTGTCCCTTTACTTGCACACATGATTTGTGTATTGTGTATGTATGTATTTATTATTTAATTTACTTCTAGTAATTATACTTGTCTATCAAGGTTTTTTCTTTCTTTCATGCAGGGTGTCAAGTGTTTCTTGGGAGCAAGTGTGTGCCAGTCTGTCTAAATCAGAATGCTTGCTCTACCACTTTGGAGAGAAATAAGTATCACTGTGTGTAATTCTTGATTTATGCATAACTTTGGATTTGTGCGTGCTCCATGTACCACAGCTTTCTCACTGTGGTGGAACTTTTGCTGCCAATAATCTTGTTGCCTTAATGCTCTGGCACAGACTGATAGTTCTGCTGCCTCCTGCAAGTTTTATTTCAGCAATGGACTCTATGCATGGAGCTGTGCGATGTATGTATATTTTCGGTTGTGGCTAACTGTATGCATCATCTCAGCAAATCTTTGTGTACTGTTCTTGGTATTGTCAAATTTTTGGTATTTCTTACATGGCTGATGTTATTTGCACGTATTTCTGTGTGACCAGCATAAATAGTGATGGAAATTCACGTTGGCCACATGTAATACAAAGATACACAGTGAAAAAACTTTCCTGACAGTGCAGATGGAGGAGTGAGATGCTGTAGTATTGTGAGACCAACGAGACGAGTGCAGTGAGTCAACTTGGTGGCGCATATATATTAAGTAGTTGAACAAACATTTGGGTCCTATTTCCTTTTACCACCATTTTAAAATAATAAAAAAAAAAATAGAAAAACAAAACCTCTAAAAAGATTATTAAGTTCTTGACAGCCTGGAGGACCTGGAGAGCTTCATAGACGAGTGTTACAATACCTTCGTCATGGGGAAGACAAACACCACCACTCCTTCCTCCAAACGCGGCCGTCCTGAAGACTCTCCCGGGGCCGCTTCTTCTCCAGGCAGCGGCATCAGTGAGATCCTGGAGTCCATAGATAAAAAGCTCTCCAGCCTTGATTGCCGCCTGAACCTGCTGGAGATCCTCCATAAAGAGTTCCAAGGCCTGCGAGAGTCCCTGGAGTTCAGCCAGCAGCAGGTGCAGGAGCTGCAGGAGAACCAGGCCCTCAGAGAGACCGTCCAGACTCTGAGCAGCGACACCGCTCGTCTCTCTGAGGAGAACCGCTCCATCAAGGAAACCCTCCTGGATCTTCAGGCGAGGAGCATGAGGGACAACCTGGTCATCTCTGGGATTCCAGAGGAGGCGGGAGAAGACCCGGAGGCCACGGTGAAGTCCTTCATGGAGGTCCAGTTGAAGCTCCCCAAGGAGGAGGTCCAGAAGATCTCCTTCCATAGAGTGCACCGACTCGGAGGAAGGAGGTCTGATAACCAGCGTCCGAGACCCATAGTGGCTAAGTTCGAGCATTACAAACAGAAGGAGCTGGTGAGGAGCCGCGGCCGGGAGCTGAAGGGAACACACTTCAGCGTCAACGACCAGTTCCCGGCGGAGATCCTCCGGCGCAGGAAGATCCTTTTCCCGCTGAGGAGGAAGCACCTCACCGCCGGGTCTCGAGGGGGTGTCTCAGTGGACAAACTCTTCATTGATGGACGGCTCTTTCGGGACCCCGAGATCACCCCGTGGCTGCGCTGAAGACCCTCAGATGCTGCGATCAGAACCTCCATAATGAAACCGACTAAACTGATTTAAATTATTGGAAAATCAGCTCATCAATCATCCACACCTCCATCTCGTCAAATCAGTTATTTCTCTCCCCTCTCATGTTTATGTTGTTTTGTTGTGTTTGTTTTTTCTTGTTTTTCTTTTTTCTTTTCCTCTTTTTATTCCCCCCCTCTTCCCCCCTCCTCCTCCTCATATTTAAATCAACTAAAGGCAACACATCCCTGGTAAGTACCCATTTACTCATGCACGAGACATGCGCGCGCACGTACACGCGATCCCGCACGCACTCACCTCACATAGGCTCATATAGGACACATACAACAAGCAACTCACACAGCCAGGAAACATTCACGCGCACAAGCACACAGCGCTCCTCTGCACATTGGTCAGCGGGCACGCGCACAGGACTCACAGACGCACGCGCATTACTTAGCATAACACTCTCAGTCAGTGTAGTCATGTCCAGTCTGAACATCTTTAGCTGGAATGTGCGTGGACTTGGCTCTGGGCCAAAGAGGCTGAAAGTTTTCAATCATCTGAATGATCTAAAAGCAGATCTAGTTTTACTGCAGGAGACCCACTTATCCAGATCAGCTGATCATCTCCTGTGCTGCTCACAATTCCCATTCATCTACTCAGCTAGTTACAACTCCAAACAAAGAGGAGTTGCTATTTTGATTAATAAAAATATGACATTTACTCATAAGAACACAATTGTTGATCCAGAAGGCAGGTTTGTAATTATTAACATATCATTTCAGAATAAAGATTTCTGTATAGCCAGTATCTATGGTCCCAATGCTGATGAATCCTCCTTCTTTCACAGATTCTTCACTTCACTTTCGGGTCCCTATCGAGGCTATCGCTGGGGGCCTCGACTTGTTGGGTCCCACCGGTGCCTGACCAGAGATCTTACGGGGGTCAGGGGTTGCCCCAGAGACTGGCTCCCTTTGGGTTCCTCTCTCTTTGTTTGGGGTGGGGGTCTGGGGCTGGCCCTTCATGCCCCTACAGTGCCCCTGCACTGCACTGTTCCTGACCTACCCTCGTTTCGACCACTTGTTAGGGTGAAGGGGGGGGGGTCGGCTTGCGATACACTTCGAGGGTGGAGCCACTAGACAGTGTTTCCCCCTCTTGTGTTTTCTGCAGAGATTTGCCCACCTCTCTGGGTTTTAAGTGCACCTTAAACATGTAGGACAGTAAAATCTGTCTAACACAAGAGGCTCTCTGATTGCTCGGCTGTTGGACAGGACAAGTTAAAGAAAACATTTTTTAAAAAACAAAGACGAACATTGCTGCTTTCCCCGCAGTATTTTAAGTGCATCCAAGGCTGGATTTTGTTGTTGGCCGCACATAGTTAAAATGACACTTTGTCATTCATTCATTCTTTTATTTGTTCTTTTCAGTTAGAATGTACATTCCATTCAATCTACATAAAGAACAGGAGTAGGATGAAGACAAAGGCTATGTCCGAACTCATAAACTAACCCCGAACTACTAAAAAACTATATAGTGTTTCACTATATAGTGCCCTGGATTTTAAAAGCAATTCGGACACCATGCTCACTACTTTTTGGTCGCCGTTTTCCTTCGGGTGTTGTTTATATGAGGGTTGACAAACAACAGAATGTTTGCATTACCGCCACCATCTGGTCTGGAGGCGAACTACTTCCATGCGCCAATTATCATGTCGCCGGTTTGCTGAAGTAAACACCTAATAAATGTGAACATATTACGAAGACAATTTATAAATGTACTGTGTTCTCATTCATTCAGTTTTTGGAATGAATGAATGTACTGTGTTCTGATGATAAAAACAACCTGGCTAATTTATAAAAAGTAAAATTGCATACATTTTTGTGAAGAAACTTACTGTTTTTGCTCAGAAATGAACTGATAAATAACTAGTCCATTGCAATGTTTATTTTTAATTTTCGCACAGCTGAGCCATTTACAGGCTTACAACACAATCTTTCCATGTTCATGTTGGCAATAATTTAACTGTTTTTAGTTCAATCAAACTGAAAACGATCTGAAATGAAGTACAGAGGCAAGTTGTAGAGACGTCTCAGATTACTCAGGGTTACACCATCTGCTGGGCAAGAGTTTAACCATTTTTCCTAACATTAAGATTTGATTCTGGTTATTCTATTTTATAATTACCTGTAACACTAGTGAGTTCAGAGAAAGTATAGGTTTTTTTTTCTTTATAGTCAAACCATTTCAGCCTTCAACACAAAGTGTTTAAATCATTTTATTTACAAAAAGATTTACAGCACACTTGTTTTAAACAAAAATACTTACTTTCATATTTAAAAATTAACATGAAAATCAAAAAATCCAAACAAATAAATAGCATGAGATTTTCCAGCATTCATAAATACTTTCTAAAATAAATGTAAGTCATCATAATAAACAGAAACATTCAAAAAATAAAACCAAATTTAACGAATACAATGATTAATGTTACATTTTACAAGCTCTTTCATGTCTCTGCTGCTTTGCCTATATAAAGGTTCCTGTTCTGGCCCTCTATGCTTACGGTCAGTCCTACACCAGACCGGATTTTGGGTTGACCCACTGGACCATAGGGCTTCTAGTGGAGCAGCTTTGGGTTCCTCACGCTCTGGGGGCACAGGACACTGAGGTCCTGGTGTTCCTTTCCTGGCTGGCGTCTGGCACATCTTACCGTGTGTTAGCCAGGACCTTTGACATGCCACGCTCCACTGTGAGTGACATTGTCCACAGAACAGCAGACCACATCCTCCAGCTGATGTGCAGCGTCATGCTGGTCTCCAGTGTGGATGACCTGCCATTAGTCTCTGCTGGTTTTGAGCAGGTCAATGGGTCTGCTGACTTCCAAAAGGTCGTGGGGAGCATCAACGTCTGCCACATAAGAATAAATGCAGCTCGTTATTTTAACAGGAAGCTTTTTTATTCAATCCAAATGCAGGCTGCATGTGATTCTAATGCCACATTTTTACATATTTTTGGTGGGTGTCCAGGATCAGTCCATGATTCACGGGTTCTCCGTAACAGCCCAATTTTTATCAAACACCCACCTGAAGGATACGTCATTTTGGGTGATGGTGGGTATCCCTGCATTTTGCATCCCATCACGCTGCTGACACCCTACAGGGAACCCATGAGGAATGCGTTTGAGCCCCGTTACAGCCGACACCACGCCAGGGAACGCTCTGTGGTGGAGAGAGCATTTGAGATGATGAAGACAAGATGGAGAGCAATATTTTTAGAGGCGTTGAAAGTAAAACCAACCTTTGCAGTTAGAATAATTCAGCACCATCCTGCACCATCAGTGATGATCAGTGCATCAGTGAAGGGTCTGCTTGGAGCCACAGATGTTGAGCCACAGCAGGACGACAACACCAGGAACCAGCAGGATGAACAAAGTGGCGTCCGTCTGCGAGGACAAATCTCTGCTTTCCTGTCAGCTCCAACTGTCAGATGAATGGCTCTTTTATGCTAAAATGCATAAAAACTAAATGTTAAATATAAAATGAAATAGTAAATATTTACCTTTGATGTTTATTTGAAAATATTCTTGAGATTGTTAAAAATTGCTCATTTTTTAAAAAACACATGCAAATAATTCTTTTTTGCAAATTGATTAAAACAATTCAAATTACATTTTTTCTAAGAGAGTTAAGAGCCTCTTCTTCGCTCTTCCTCCCTTCTTGCTCTTTCCTCCTGTCTGCCTTCTCCAGCACACTGAATAGGCCGCCACGCCAAGGCCTCTTTGCTGAAGAAGCCTCTTCTGTCTCCTCTTCCTCTTCCCTGTCTGCCCCTGTTCTTGTGGCACTGAGGCAGGGGATGGTGCAGAAGATGTGGAAGGGTTCTCCTCCCAGGATGAGGCCTCACTGATGCCCTGCTGCCAATCGCCTCATTCATTAAGGAGAACCACTTCCACAAAGCTGCTGATGGTTCCTCTGCTTCAGTGCCACTGCCGGTTGGAAGCCTTATACGTTCCTTCAAATAACAAAACAGACACTTGTGAACAAAGAAATCATTAAAACTACAAGGAACTGTCTAAACCTTCATTTCACAAACTTTCTATGTTTTCTTTAAATTCTACCACTTAGTTCTTGGCTGCTCTGGCTGGACTAAAGAGGTGGGTCACCTGTATCCCTGCTCTAAATAGAAAGTAAAAACAAAAACCTTTACCCCAATGACAATGATTAACAGTTTAATGATGAATTAATAAACATCTCAGCTGTGAACGTACTCCCACCCGACGGCTGAGGCGCAGCGATTGCCTGAAAACAGGCTCTCTTTCGCCATCCGCAGGTAGATCAAATTGTCTGTCCCTACATGTGTAAACACATTTTTAAAATGTTATATCAACTCATGACTACGGGTAAAAATCACTCCTTTTATTACGCCTTCAATGCAAAACAATAGCGTTAGCAAAACTTGTAAGCTCCAGAAGAATATACATCGTCGGTTAAAAAAAAAATCTAATATGACATATATCATATTATATTTGTAGCAATGTTATATTCTACAACAAATACTTGAATACTTACATTTATGTCTTCCTTGAGCAACTTGCTTCTGCCATTTTGAAAATCACTCAGATGCAATGCATTGTGGTCTATCTTTTCCAATGTGGTGACCATCGATGCACACTTGTTTTTCGCAGAGGATTCTGGGAAATTTCTAGTGCACTGGATTTTGTAATTCTGGATTCGGACACCACTAGAAAATGGCGAACACACTTTAGAGTGAGTAGTGAATGAATTCGGACAAAGCTAAAGTCTTCTTTACCCCATCCTAATTTTTTAAAATTAAATAAATACTTAAGTTAAAGTTCCATTAGCTGTCACACATCTAGGTGCGTGAAATGTGTTCTCCGTATTTGATCCATCCCCTGGTGGAGCGGGGAGCTGCAGACATCCAAAAAGGCAAAGTTTGCACCCAGAACTCACAAAACGCTACCATGTTCTGTATGATCACATGACTTCTGGAGATGAAACGTAGCAACATTAGAACATTTAAAACCCGTTCAACTGAACTTTGAACATTTAACTGAACTTTAAAGTGACTTTCAGACTGCTGGTTCTACTCCCAGCTGACGAGGAGCCTCTGCCTTCTTCATAGAGCGGCAGCAGCGTGCTCGAACCGTCACCTCGCCTGTCAGACTGCTTTAACATTAATTATGTACGACCAGTAACAACATTTAGCCTTGGACGCACTTAAAATTAATGCGGCAATCCAGCAATCTGCATGTTGGCTTCATGTTTTACATGTCGCCAACATGAAGCCAACATGAATTTCTATCAGTTTTTGAGCTGATCGTACCTAAATACATGCGAAAAACATCAGCTTTAGCAAATTACCTTCAAAGTTTGCTATACAGGATGAAACATAAAATTTTCATCCTTTTTTACTTTTATTTTGTGGTTTTTTGCTAGAAAGATGAACAATGCGCTTAACATCATTTACAGCGACTCTTGGTAGCTCCAAAAGACATGTTATTAACTCCTAATACTCCACTATTTCCACATAAACAGCATAAATGATCGAGTGGTCAAGGGCCAAACACGGAAGTAGGTCGTGCATGTAGCCCATTCAGAAGACCTTGGTGGACTTTAGCTGGTCTGTGTCACCACTGGTTGAGGTCCACTGTCCTCTACTTTTCAACTGAGGAGGGCGGACAGGGACAAGTTCACATCTGCTCATGTGTGGTGGCTTTCAGGCTGAGGATGGTTCCTCCTCTTCCATCCAAATCTGCCGTGGACGGATACTGCCTGTGTGCTGCTGAGGAAAGGTGTAACTAATTTTGAGACTCTGGGAAAGAAGACCCTCTACATTCTGTTTGTCAAGGTTTCGAAAATGCACTCTCTTGCAGACGTCAGAGTGTCGGGGTGGGTCGCTTCACAATGGGCGGATGGGATGGATTTTCCCTTCCCTTCAATGCAGGTCTCTCCATCCCGTGAGGAGTGGGTGGATGACGGAAGTAGACGGAAGTAGAGTTGTTATCTTGGACATCCCCACGGATGGGGAATTTGGAGACAATGGGAAGGAAGACCCTCTACCTAGTGTCCGTGAAGGTTTTAAATGTGCGCCCTTGTCGACGTCAGAGTGTCGGGGTGGGCTGTTTTTTTTGGCGCCGGGTTTTCCTCGAGGGGCTGTTGGAGATCCCTGTACAAAGCTCCCGTGGAAAAACGGGCAGGTGACCTCCAGTGGAGGGTCATGCATGGGATCATAGCCACGAACAGATATCTGACACACGTCAATCCTGGCACAGGGGATGGGTGTCCGTTTTGTTCAGTTAGCGAGTCGGTGGTCCACCTGTTTGCTGAATGTCAGCGTCTGACGAGTCTCTTTTCTTTTCTACGGGTGTTGTTTGAGGGGTTGGGGGAACAGTTTACTTTGGTTTGCTTCATTTACGGTCCCAAATACGAGACTCGGAAAAAGAGCGTTCACACACTTTTGAACTTCCTTTCAGCTGAAGCCAAGCTGGCTGTTTGGATGTCCCGGAAAAACCGGATCCAGGGGACCGGGTCCGATGATGCTCTGTTTCTCTTTAAGAGACGTTTGGTAGCTCGGTTGGGAATAGAGTTCTGTTTTTACGGTCTTAATAATTCAGTTGATGATTTTGTTCAAATTTGGACCATTGCAAATGTTTTATGTTCTGTCAGCAGAGACTCTTTGGTGCTGAATTTTTGATTTCATTGGTTTATCTTTTGTGCTGCTTGAACTAATTCCCTGTCCGTGTCATTTTTAATTTGTGAAGTGCTGACCGATTATTAAAGGTTTTTTACAACTCAACTCAACTTTCTTTCTTTCTCTTTCTTTCTTTCTTTCCACATGTATTTTATTCCTTTAATGGTGTTGCTTTAACTCCAGTGTTGTCCTCAGAGGGATCCCCCACATCACTGATTGAACCTTTTCAGTAACAGGGTCTGGGATCTCCCCTGTTCGGCTCCTTGATTTGATCTAAGGGGTCCTGTGGTAGCGTCCTCTGTGAACATGGGGGAGAGGCACTCTGGTGTAGACAGACCATCAAAATATAATTTCCCCACCTCAGCATGAAGCCAGATTTTGATTTCCTATCATATTCCTATTTTATGTTTCATTACGTTGTGTGTCTGTGTGTGGAGGGTGGGGGTTGTAGCATTGTGTGTGTGTTTTACAGTTGTTTTATGGTGTGTGAAAGTCTTTGTTTTTGCTTTGGGTTTTTAAGTTAAAAAACAGTGTATTGTGTATAGAACTTTGTGTTATAAAAAGTACTTTATTAATAAATATTGATGTGATTTTAAGTTTTTTAATCTAAATACAAGTTTTAATGATTGTATCATTTTATCTTCTAGTATTCATCCGTCACACCAAAGGTTGTTCTGTGAACAGTTAAACGGATATTGTGGTGAGTTAGCACTGCTTAGGAAGGAAGTGGAAGGGTTGTCTCTCATTTAAACATCAGGTGTAATCTTCTTAAACAATGTTTGAGGTAGGCCCTCAGGCCAACCTACTTGAACTCATTTTATTTAGCTCATTATCGATCTTTAAGTTACAAAGTTTATTTAAACATGCTTTATAGATAAAAATTGACTAATTCGCTGAGTAGAGTAGACCCAGAGTTTCATTCTTCAGCCACCATTATGCCATTGTAGTTTGGACAAGGTTTTTGGAAAGCATTGTAAGTGGTGGTCATTTTTCGACATTTCCCCTCAGAGGTCGCCACAGCAAATCAGTCTTCACTGATCCACCCATGTGATCTGAATACCCTTCCTGGCACAGCCTTGTACTTTATTCGGGCAGGTGACCGGCACAGGGAAACCCGGACTTGGGCCCCATGTGGCTGATTCCCTCCACCTGTGCTTGCTCCTATATATCTGTCCCTCTGCCCTTTATTCTCTTTTGAATTGTTGCACTACAAGCTTCCAGAGAAATCTCCAGCAGTGTTCATGCTCAGCACTCAACCTGACTGCAGCTATACTGTTCAGCCTTATCCAGACGTCTTACTGCCAGCAGCTGCCTTTACATGCCCCTGTCTCTCTGCTGCTCCATTTCTTCCAAAGCCTCATAAGTCCCTGCACCTTCTCCTTTTTGGAAACCTTCCCAGAGATCCCTGGTGATTTTGTGTTAACCTATGGAATCAAGAATTAGTGACTAAGCCCCAGGATCCTGAGTTTTGCCTCTCCCTCTTGGAGTTCATTTTCTCCCCCTATCGCCTCTACCTGGAGCCACGCCTTCCTTGCCTTACGGAGGACGCCACTCCTCTTCCTCCCTGCAGTCATCTCTCCTCACCTCAATCTGCTGTTTATCTCCAAAGCCTGGTGGGAAGCATCTGAGTCAAAAGCTTTAATAAACCTGGTTTTCTTGCACTCCTGAGTTTGTCGTATTTTGGGTCCATGAAACAAAACCTGACAATACAATTCGTTCCTACAATGGGAACTCTGAAAGGCTTTATTCCATTTATACCATGGTCACTTACCAAAGACATGAATATCAACTTAGTTATTAGTACTTGAATCTTATTTTTTTTTGTATAAATAGTTTTTCACAGTGTTCACTGGGGACGCATTGTCATGGTAACGGTTACAGCGCCTGTACCGACTTTGCTCTGTTGCTCTTTAAAATGTTGTGATAGGTGAAACTAAGCATCATTTCAAAGGGGAAATTCACATCTTAACTGTTTTTGCACAGATAATAAAGCAAAAGTTTGTTTCAAAGAAATAGTCTAGTCTATAAATTGTTCAGTTCCTCTGGTATCTCATCCTCCTGCTAATGCTCTCTCTCTTCTACTCCAAACAAGGACTTCAAGCAAGCTCACTCATGATTGACATCAGTTGGCATAGAAACATTGATACTGTGCCTCTTTGGTTTGGGACTAAAACTTAAAGGATGTACTTATTAGCGTTTTCTTATATCTAACCCTGCAAAGGGAACCTGCTTTGATAAAGCACTGTGCTGGCTGCTGTCAGTTTGGGTGAATTTCTTTGAGCTGACCAAGACCTGTTAATGAATGTGAACAAATGTTCATATGGTTGACAAAAAGACCTCCTCACCTGAGCGAGCGCATCATTGTCCCTCCATTGTTGTACATGTTTTGAGAAGTTGCAGGACTAAGTAATAATGGACTCTGGGATCGAGATGAAGAACCAGAAGACGTGCTTTCCAGATAACGGCTACCTGGAGGGTAAAAAACAAAACAAAACAAATGCAGTCATTTTCTTTTCAACATTTGACAGGTGCTTTGTGGACAAAAAGATCAACATTGTTTGATCCAAGATTTCCTGACAAACATGTCTGTAAATATACTGAACTGGAATTCATATTTTTGACGTTTTTTTGAAGGAAAAAGTCCAACCTCGTCTGTGCAAAATACAGTTTAGAGAAAGAGTTACACTTGCACATTAATGCCAAAAAACTCAGATTTTTACAAGGAGTAGCCTTTGCTCTACAGTTGTAAAGTATCGTCATAAAAAGAGTCATTATCCATGTTTTACATGCTTCAATAAACCGATCACAAACAAATATTTGCATGTTTTTATTCCCTGTATTCTTCAACTGCAAATCTGACTAAATAATCTAAGGCTTGATGGAAGTCATACTGATTGGTCTAGATCAGGGGTCTTAAACTTACGGCCCGCGGGTAAATTGTGGCCCCCAAGACCATATTTTGCGGCCCCTGCCTTAATATGAAAGTTTAATATTAGTGAAGCCCGCCAGTTGTGAATAAATGGCCTTTTACAATGTTGTGTGCGGAGTTGACGAACCGACCAATCACAGTGGGGTATAGGGCTGTTTGGGTGCGTGGCATTGACTAGAAGCAGGGAAACATTTAGGAGCAGGAAACCTGAAGGTGTTTACACACAGGCTGCATCTACAAGTGTGCAAACGGCCACTTTGAATGAATTTCATCCGTCTACGTGAGTTTGCATTGACTTGTCATTTAAAGTGGACGTTTGCACACGACTAAACACAGCTGGTGTGTAAGCACACCCTCCTTCCCCAAACCACATTAATGAGTTCCTTACTTTTCTTTTTAGAAAGTGTCTATTCACATGTCATTTTCTCAATACGTGCATCCAGTGCTGAACTTTTTTTTTTATACAGGTCGGGAGGAAGGGTTAAGGTTAGGATTAGGATTACAGTTAATACACCAAATGCTTCGCGACTGTGTCTACAGCCCACCGCGCTCCTGCAGGGGACGGGTCAACTGCAGAGAAGAACTACCGGTTTAAGTCCTGCTTACACTCCAAAGCGATCCGTCATCAAATCAGTCGTATCCACATTGGTGTGGTCTAGTTCATACTAATGTTGGCTGGTTTTGATTGGACTGTCCGTTTTAACTGCGATGAACTTCTGAGTAGTGTTTATACTTTTCAAGCAATGTGATCAACTCCTGTGTTTAAGGAAGAACATCTTTCTCACTCACTCACTGTGAACGCGCAGGTACATGTAAGGCAGAGGAGGAAGTGATGTGTTCCTCCACTAAACAGAGGCAGGCAACACAAAGGCAAAAGAAAAGAAGCATAAAATAAAAAGAGGGGGAAAATTGCATTCTGGAGTGCTGCAAGACATGAAAAATAAGACATCTCTTTCCAGTAACTTGCTCTATTTTCTATCTGTCCGCTCTCTGTCTCTCTTTGTGTGTAAAGTTCAGTATTTCCAGTTTCTTCTTCAATAAGTTTTCATCATTTTCTTTTTTTTTTCCTTGTCCTGTCCAACAGCTGAACAATCAGATAGGAGCCTCTTGTGTTAGACAGATTTTACTGTTACAATCGGGGGTTTTAAATTTTCAGACATACAAGGTGTATATTTGTATAAACCCCTTTTGTAACTTAAACTAAACTTTATTTATATTGATTATGTTTGTATTCTTTTTTTGTTGGACAGGACTGGAATAGAAGTAGGGGGAAGAAAAGAGGAATGTTAGAGAGGCGGAGTAATGGCACATAAGACAGGGGAAAAAGGGTGGGTTAAAGAAATTGGAGGATGATTACAGGAGAGGGATGCTAGAATCATAAAACAACAGGCAACAATAAAACAACAAGTAACAAAATGCTGAAAGTTTATAATCATTACAATTAGGCGTGAATGTTTGTCTAAAATGGGCGTGGCCTGTCCACACACTCAGATGTTAAAAACATACTTGTTGGCTCGTAGAGTCCCCAAATACACACCTGTCGACATGTACATAACACAACCACAGTTCACACGCACACACCTATGCATACAAACCAACACATGTAAAGCATTTCATTCTGTCCCATGAACCAATTGTGCAAAGGTGAGCCAACACCTGTGCTCAGGTGAATGTCCATTGTTGTCCATTGTTAAGATGGATATTGAAATGTAAATAATAATAATAATAATTAAAAAGGAAGAAGGATTCCTGGCCATTCCCCCGCTGGAGCAGCAGCGGCGACCGGGCCCCCCACACGTGTACTGTGGAGCCGACGGAGGAGATCCGCCCGCCCGGCAGCCCTCCCAGGCATCCAGACCAGGGCCCGCAGGACCACCACACGTGCCCCTAACACCCGAGACCAGTGAGACATGGGAGCACAAGTGCAAGCCCTAGCCCAGCCACAGGAGCAGCCCTACCACTGCGCCAGGGGGCCCAATGCAGGGCCCCACTCCCTGAGAGCCCCCCCCCAAACCAGACAAGCCGCCCACCACCACCCAGGAGATCCAAGCATCCCCCCACCCCAGCCCTGGGTACGAGCCAGGGCCCCCCAAGGGAGACCTGCCCCCAAGCTCCAGGCAACCGCAGGAGATCCAGGAGAGAGAGCATGGCAGGGGCCGGCCACCCTCACGTAGAGGAGGGACGATCAAGGGAACTGGAGGGTCCCTGAAGGGTGTTGAGAACATAGCTCGACTGGGCTCACCCAGTGTTGGAATTTTGGGGAGTGGGGCACTGAGAGGTCATGTCTTGATTGCCAACAGTGATGTCCAAGCACCCTCTCACCAAGGGTCCTAAATATCTAAGGTGCACTTTAAACCGAGAGAAGAGGCAAATCTATGCGGAAACCAGGGGAGGGGGAACCACTGCCAAGTAGCTCCACTCCCGAGGTGCATCGCAAACCGACTTCTCCCTTTCACCATAATAAGTGGTTGTATGAGGAAGGAGGGTAGGTCGGAGACAGCTACCAAACTGATCGGTGAAACAAACCCCCCACCCTGTCTTATCGCCAGAGAAGGCATGATCTCAGCCCCCAGATGCAGATGGGCAGCCCCTCCGGTAAAGCCCCCAAGCTAAACCAGACCTCCACCCAATTACACCATCCACCCCCCACACCTGAGCCTAGGAGACCATGCGACCCCATACCATTGCATCGAACCGGATCCCCCAACCAATGGAACCCTGATTTATGTACTTACTGACTATAGATGTTTATGTATTTCTTAAATGATTTTATTATTAATTTTGTACAGACAACAGTTAATAATAATTGTTTTTTGTTGTAAATAAAATTGTAAAAAACTGAGAAGATTAAAACTTTTTAAATTTCTAAATCAAATTAGCATTGACTCCCAGACACGTGCATGCATGCACGCTGAGGTTGTAGCCGAGCCTCAAGGTAAATTGAGTTAGAGACCCCTGGTCTAGTTTCTATCCAATCAAGTGTCTCTGTCTCATATTGACAGTGCTTTGAGGCAGACATGGATTTTGTATCGGTTCTTTTTGAGCAGGATTCTGCAGTCTTCAGCCATTCTGGTCCGTTTCTCTTTGAGCAGAACCCAGAAAGAGCAACAAAGACACAATAGAAATGGTTCTGTAGTTATTCATGTTAGCGTGGCGACCAGCATGTTTAAAATGTCTGCAGCAGAAAAACTGTCTCAGCTCCGCCTCCGTCCAGCTGGACGTTATATTATGATTTGTATCTGAACTATAACTTTTTTTCCTGAATAAAACATTAAGATCTAAAGAAAACAGCATTTTTTCATAACACATTTTGTTTTTTACTTTGGACAAAAGCAAACACGTTCTTAAAAATAAGACACCCTGTGAAAATAACATTAAAAGGTAAAAATACAATTTCTTCCGCTAATACGTAAAGTTTTGGTGAACCATCATTCTTTTCATCACTTAATCTAATCCAAAACACTATAATATGTGCTTTGAATTTTTTTTTAAAATAACTAATGGCAATCAAACTTTGATTGATGCATACAATCATACAATCCTGGTCCTGACTACAATCTGTCAATCACCCACCTGTCTGCTAAGCAGCTTTGCTCAGTGCGAACAACTCTGTGACTGTTTTTGAATGGTCCAGCCAGAGCCCTGACTTAAACCCAATTGATCATCTCTGGAGAGACCTGAAAATGGCTGTTCACCAACGTTTACCATCCAACCTGACAGAACTGGAGAGGATCTGCAAGGAGGAATGGCAGAGGATCCCCAAATCCAGGAGTGAAAAACTTGTTGCATCTTTTCCAAAAAGACTCATGGCTGGATCAAAAGGATGCTGCTGCTAAATACTGAGCAAAGCCTCTGAATACTTAGAACCATGTGATATTTCAGTTTTTCTTTTTTTTTAATATAAATCTGCAAAAAATGTCAAAAATTTTGTGTTTTTTGTCAATATGGGGTGATGTGTGAACATCAATGAGGAAAAAAAAATGAACTAAAATGATTTTAGCAAATGGCTGCAATATAACAAAGAGTGACACATTTAAGAGGGTCTGAATACTCTCCGTAAAAACTGTATGCACTGTATATCACACTAAACTGAAACAAATCAATAGGGTAATGGGACGGTCGTGGGCAGTGGAAAGGGCGGTCAGCCTCTGATCAGAGGATTGCAGGTCTACGATTCCCACCTTGACCATGTGTCAAAGTGTCTTTGAGCAAGACACTGAACTCCACATTGCCTCTGATGGAAGGTTGGCGCCAGTGTTCGGCATCAGTGGGTGAATGGGACCGCGACTGGAAAGCGCTTTGGGCCTTCAGTGAAGGTAGAACAGCTCTATACAAGTATACGCCATTTACCATTTATTCAACACAAATTCAAAGATAGGGCAAAAGCGAGATGACTGACAACACATCTGAAAACTTTTGTGTTGCGTCAGTGGGCTCCACACTGGTAATTGTTCAAAAACACAAAATCAGTCATAATATATAAACAATAGCTGGTTGCAAAACTAAACTAAACAGACTAAGCTAAACTGGGTATCCCTGCCCTTAGACCCTCCTTCTCCAGATATAAACAGTTTCTGTTGATAGAGGTTCATCACTGACCTCAGAGCTTCATAATGTGACCTTTCTTGTGCTGTTCTACATTCAGTGGCTGTACTTCAGACTGCCTGTGTGGCTTCAGCTACCAGGCAGCCCAAAAAATATTCATTCTTCTCCTAAAAGGACTGCTGTCCATTTGACCTTTTCTCCTGGAATTCTGTTTTTTTTTACTAGCTTTTATCTCTCATAAATTTACTTTAGTGTGTTTGTGAACATATCAAGAGTTTTTGATGCATGATGAGTGTTTGATCCAGCTGGATTTCAGGTGTTCTGCTTGCCTGGAATCCGCTGACAGGTGGAGACATGCAGTGGCGGTTCTGGCACAAACGACACCATGGACGAACCACACCAGTTACGCTCCTCAGTGCCCCCCAGCAACCTGCCCCATTACAACCCAAACGTACAGTTCAAATATTTAAACTACACTTATTACTGTCAGGATCCATCCGCCCAGCTCCACCTCCGATCATCAGAGGGAGCTCTCTCCTGAGTACTAACTCACTCCTCGCTCTCCCCCACGTCTCCTCAGCTGTTTCTCATCAGTCATCAACTCCAATCCATATTAACCCCACTTGGACTTCGCTCTGTGTGAAGTATTGTTGTGCCCTGCATACAGTTCTGAGCGCTTACCTTCCTTGTTGTCTGCTCCTGGTTTTGACCCGTGCCTGTGTTTTTGACTCCCGTCTTGCTCCGTTCCTTCAACTCCTTTTGTAAGACAAAATATTTTGTAAGAATGTTCCATTTTTCTTTTCATGTTTGATGCACTTCTAAAATGTTTGAAACTGTATAGTTTTTTTTGGCCAATTTCTGACAAGCTGAGGAACCACCACAAAGTAATTCTAATAATACTGATAATAAGACAAAGTACTGGATCTATGTCATTGCAAATATGTAAATAACGTGACAGCAGGTCATCATGTTGTGTTTTGCTGTTTTAATGAATTCATGAGTGAAGAACTTATTTAAAATCACTTGGATGTGAGTGAATATAGAATTGTATTTAGTTAGCTGCATTTAATGTACAACTTGAGTTTGGATGAACTAAACGTTAAACGTATAGGCTAACAAAAGCCTTAACATAACTGTTCTAAGATTATTGTGCATGTTTAATACATTTGTTTTAGGCTTAAATAATGACATGAACAATGTTCAACATCATACCTTTGTACTTTTCGCACTTCTCTTGGTATGCTTTCCTCTTTTCTCTAATGTCGGATAGTTTTGTTCTTTTCATTTTATTCTCACAAAAACAAAAAGCTATCATCCTCTGACACCAACTGCCGCTTAGCATCACACCAGCTCGGCCTCGGTCTAAACCAATACTTACTATAGTTTGTTTGAGAAATTGGAATTGAGTTTAAAAATACATTCATGGAGAATGTAAACTGTAATTTGGTGTGATGAGTTAAAGAGGTTTCATTTCAATGTAGTTTGAGCTTGAGATGACTGAGTCCCCAATAACTATGTGTGATTTCACCCAAATTGCACCACCCTCTCGCATTTTTTGACTTGGTATATTCCACAGTGTACCGCAATGAGGTGAGAGCGCCAGTTTGGGTTTCGTGCAGCAGAGGACGCTGTTTGACATTTTAATTTACTTTAAGATAAAAAGGACAGGTGCGCTGCGCTCTTCATATTAACTAATATTATAAACAAAATGATTTTTTCCCTTGTTCTGCTGTCTCCTGGAAAATGCCGCCCTGGGCGACCGCCCACGTCGCCCATGTCAAAAACCGCTACTGGAGACGTGTCTGTCTGGTCTGAACTGCTCACCTCTTGTAATGGCAGCAGACGGGACCTTTGGGGTGAACCACAGAGTCTCTGCAATTTATAGACAATGCCAGTGCTTGTTTTTCTAGAAAATTCATGTCTGCCCCCATCCAAAAATAAAATAACGATTGGTTTCCTTGTTGGATTTCCAATAGCAGACAGCTCAGTTCAGCTCTGCCCCTCACAGCTGAGCTTCTGCTCTGCATTACAGCCGTCTGATGGACGTACGCCTCCCGTCTTATTTATGGTTAATGGCGTATACTTATACAGTGCTTTTCTACCTTCATTGAAGGCCCAAGTTCACAGGCCCATTCACACATTCACACACTGATGGTGGCTCTGCTGCCGAACACTGACGCCAATCTTCCATCAGAGGCAATGTGGTGTACAGTGTCTTGCCCAAGGACACATGGGCAGGCAAGGCGGGAATCAAACCTGCAATCTTCCGATCAGAGGATGACCACCCTACTGCTGCACCATAGCCGCCCCTTTATGAAAACAAAAGATTGCTTTTGTCCAAAAACTACGAATAAATGCCATATTCTCTCTTTACTTCCATAAAATTTCAATCACAGGATATTCAAAGAAGTTTAAGCTTAGTTTAGACTGAGTTTTTTTACGCTGATCTCACGGCTGCACAGCTGGTTCCAGGGGTTAATGTCATACAAAAGAGGATGCCTCAAAAATCGTGTCATCTTACTTCCAGGTGGGAAAAAAGTTTTGCAAAAATAACTCATATTTCATAACTGATTCTTTTTCTGTCGTGTGCCAAAGGTAATACATGATCATACATACATAAGGATATACACCAGTTTACTCTGAAAGACTTAAAAAAAAGCATGGTATAGCCCTTTAAAGCCCAACTCCAATCACCTTTTGATCTGTCCTAAAAGCGTTACCAGTGGTCCTTGAATTATGGCTGCTGTTTTTAGGCAATTTAAATAAAAACGGTATACATGTGTATTTTTATATATATTTATTAGTGCTGTCAATCGATAAAAACAATGAATCAGATTAATCCCACTGATTAATCACTTTTAATCACAGTGTTTTACCAGGGAAATTTTATACGACAGTATGCGGCTTTTGAACAGAAAAAAAAAAGGCCAGAGAGAAAAATGTTTCCTTCATTTTTATTGTCTGAATTGTAAGTGTTAACTCAGATATCCCAAAAATGTCATTTGTGTCCTCAAAAAACATCAACAATAAGATAAGCAGAACTGGTAATACTTTTATGTCTGCAGTATTACTCCAAGACAAAGATGCTGATTTACAGCCTGAAGAAACTAACATTGTGTTTCTACACTTTAAATGGACCTGGTGAATATTCTAATTGTATTGGCTACTGCATATTCATGTGCACAAAAAGAAGTTCTGGTCACATAGCCCAAATGTTTGAAATCACTGCGCAGGCTTCTTTAAGAAAAAACTTCTGCTCCATCTTTTGGACAAAAACAAACAGTAAGAGGAGCATTTTCTCTCTGAACTGATGCTTTATTGCAGGGGTCTCCAAGCTGTTTTCTTCTCTGATAAGGGGCCGGGTCAGTTTGTCGGCTAACAGAAACAGTGTAACAATCACAGGGTGTGCCTAAACGTAAACATTTATGTTTTTCCAGAAAGACACACATAACTGTAACATTTTAAAAATCCTTTCCTGTAATCTTCACAGAATACATATTTTTTAAAAACGGTACCACTTCATAATAACTACCTAGACTAATCATTATTAAACTGTTGGTTATTGAGTTAGAAATGACTTGTTAAGTAACAGTTAACAGCTTTTTAGGATTTATAAATGTAGGGTTAGGGTTAGGATTAAAATTAGGGTTAGGGTCAGAATTAGGATTTAAGTTAGTTGGAATTGTTCCTCATTTACTAACAGTTAATTAATAAGAAATAGCTACAACTTAAAAAAAGTCCCAGTAACTTGTATAAAATGTTAACTGATTCCTAACAAGTCATTAGTAAGTAATTTAGTAACCTCTTCTTCATGATATGTTACTAATTAATAAGGTGCAGTTAAAAATCATTTATATACAGGTAACAAGTCATTTATAACTATATTACTAAAAACTTGTTAGTTATCTCCTGTCTATCTATAAGGTACATTTATAAATCCTTAAACTGTAGACTGTTCTTTAACAAGTCATTTATAACTCAATAACTAACACTTTAATAATGACTTGTTAACTAGTTAATTAAGTCTGTCCTCTCCCGTCATCGTCCCTTTGAGACTTTAGAGGCTGCATCTCCTCACACATTTAACACTTTGTTCAAACTACACAATAGTGATGGAATTCTGGCTCTTTTTAGCCATCCGGCTCTTATAAAATGAAGCAACACAAAATACTAATTAAAATGTTCAAAACAAAAGAAAACTAAAGGTTTTTACTGATGGTAAAGGCTGGTATTTAGAAATAACAAATGTCTCGTCTTTGTGAATCTGATCTGGTTTCTTCTGTCAGTAATGATCTGTCTGTTCTGGAGAAGGTTGTTCTCAGGTGTCTGTACAGGTTGGTTATGGAGCCGGTTCTGTTTGAAACTTTTTTCTTCCAAACTCTAAATTCTGCTTCATATTATCATTAACAGTCAAAAGGTTTCAGATTTCTTTCCTTTTCCAGTCTCACTCATTTCTTTAGCTTTTGTGTTGTTGTTTTTTGTCGTTTTTGCATCTCCTTCATGTGCGCGGCGGTAGATTTGCACCTCCCGCACACGATATCAGCGCGTTAACTGCATGACGGCTCTGCACAGACACATATTGATCAGTCACGTGCAGCTTGATTTGTGACACTACTAACTAAATAAAATGATCAGCTGCTCTGTGTCCTCAACTCCAATTCTTCATTCTTCTGCTTCAGTTGGACACATATCCATCAGTGTTTAACCAGTACAGCGTTCCTCGTTTATTGTGGGAGTTACGTTCTAAAAAGAACTCATGAAGGTGAAATCCTGAATTAGGATTCCAGATGTTTAACTCCTCTCTACACACTTTACTCTTTTATCAGACAGACATGAACATTTTCACACTTTTCTTTTTTGTTTAAACTCTA
>BSAI01000088.1:0-17725 GCA_036245035.1 Adrianichthys oophorus | reverse complement strand
TTCTTTTGATTGTTTTCTTTCTTTTATGTTTTATGTAAAGCACTTTGTATCAGGGTTGACGTGAGGACACAAATGCAGACGCCACTCGTAAATGCAAAGTTTCTCATTTATTTGAGTAAAGTTCTCAAAAACTGACCACAAACTCATGAAGGTACAAAACCACCCGACAACCAGTGCAAGAGAGACGAGGACTTATAACCAGGAGGAGAAGATGAGGTAAGAGCAAACAGGTGTGCAGACAAGGAGGGAGGGAACACACACTAGGAGGGAAGTGTCAAGAGACCTGAAAGAGCAGTAGTGAAACACAGGGAGTACAACCAACAACAAAATAAAACAGGAAGTGAATACCAAACACAACAAACAACCAATGTCCTGGGTCCATAACCCCACACTTTGAATTGTATTTGTACTTGAAATGTGCTATATAAAAGAAACTTGCCTTGCAATCTTTTTTGCAGAAAAACTAACAAATGTCAATATGCTACATTTTTACAGGACTGTAATTTAATACTCTTGTCTTTACTATTACACTATAGAACACTATACCACACTAAATCTCAGCTACATTTTTGATCAATTGTAAGTCTACATGTAAAAGGTTACCAGGTCCTGTCTTAATGCAAACCTCTTGTCTGACAGTGATAAGTCATAGTTACAGCTTGCTCACCTGTTCTCTCAACAAACTGTCTGAATAATAAAACTGACAGTGTCTCTCCAACCATTTTACTGCACCCTTTGACCAGCCACAGCCACTTAGAGGCTATCAGTTACCACATTATCCGTATATGGTTGGCCCCTTCTTCCCTGGTTTTTGTCCCCTTTCTCCACTCATCCTCACTCCTCTTCCATTGACATTCCACGTACTGCAGTTTTATAAATAAATGTATGCACTTCATGCCAATTCTGTCTCCTGGTTTACAGCATACATACTTGTAAAGTGGGGGTCTATGTGATTCAACTGTAAGTGACTGCAAAGTCACTCCCATTCATTCATTGGTCACTAGTGGTTTCAACTAATAGCTCACACAGCCCTTTTAATCAGTGCATGAGGTTCCCCTGAAGAAAGTTATATATGGACATTTTTATGACAACACAATTAAAATACTTTTAAAATGGATGCACTAAGTGTTTGACAACATGTTAAACAGGGTTATGTGCAATTAAATAAGCAATGAAATGAAGATTATTAGTTGCATAAACAATGACTATTCAGCCTGTACAAGTATAGTTGATTTTGACAGACATGATAACAGCAAGTTAATAATGATTGGGCGGCAGTAGCTCAGGTGGTTGAGCTGGTCGGCCAGTGATTGAAGGATTGTCAGCTCAATCCCTGCTCCCCCCAGCCAACTGTTGTTGTGTCCTTGGGCAAGGCACTTAACCCTCCTTGCCTCCAGTGTGTGGCTCCACTAGTGCGTGGATGCGAATGAATGTACCAGTGATGGTCAGAGGGGCTGTTTGCACATACCTCTGTCAGTCTGCCCCGAGGCAGCTGTGGCTACATCAGTAGCTTACATCACCAAGTATGAATGAGGTGTGAATGAATAATGGATATACACAGTAAGCACTTTGAGCGTCTGGAAAAGTGCAGATAAATCCATTCATTCATTTTCCAAACCGCTTTATCCCTTTCGGGGTCACGGGGTTGCCGGAGCCTAACCCGGCTACTCATGGGCGAAGGCAGGGGACACCCCTGGACTGGTCGCCAGTCTGTCGCAGGGGCCACAATCACACACCCATACACACTCACATCCACATCTAGGAACAATTTAGAGTAACCAATGAACCGATGAAGCATGTTTTTGGACAGTGGGAGGAAGCCGGAGTACCTGGAGAAAACCCACGCATGCACGGAAAGAACACATCAATACAGAACAGATAAATCCAATCCATTATTATTTTTATTATTGTCAAAAGTGATCACTTTGCAGAGATTTGTACTTTTGTACAATTGCTTTGTGTCTCAAAGCATATTGGATAAAATGAACAGGAAATGGTCACAGGGTTGAACCCAAATGACTAAGTGTTGTGGAGGTTGCACTAACTGTTGTGCAAAGTTGAATTCTGTTGTGAGAAATACACCAAGGCAACTGAGAAAAACTGTAAATAAACCCATTAACCAAGTGTCCCAATTTTTTATCTAAATGTGACATTGTTTAATTTGTTATTGTCCCAGCATTGAGGAAAATTCACGTCAGTTAATGCCTAACATTGGCCCTAACTTAACCTCCATTCACATGTCAGCCTTTAATTCACTAGGAATTCATAGACATTATTTTGATTCATTTGTTCTGGATAAGTCAATGGCTTTTGGACCTTTTATGATCTATAATTATTCCTGAAACGTACATGTTCTTGCAAATCACCTTCTCATTAAAAAAAGTACTTTTAAAAATGTTTTACAGTACTTATTTGTCATCTCAAAAACACTTTACACTAAAAGTAAACCTAAACAAGCTTTAAGAAACATCAATTTTGCACATTGTCATAACTTATCAAATAGGGGTTAAAAACAAAATAAATGCCATTAAAATTGCTGTCAAACTAAATATTATTAACAATAACAAAAACTATGTCAATACTGTTGTTGTTTTCAATAAACATCACTATTTAATAGCAAGTAACACAAACAGATAGGTGATGATATAACTTATATTATATTATATTTGCTATAATAAACAATGAAGTTCACATCAGAGGATGTAACTTATAGAAAAATCAATTCAGTTATCTGCTAACAGTCTTGCAACACCTCCTCTGTCTTTTAGTCAATCGACTAAACCTTACTTAAGCATTTTTTCCACATACCAGTAAATAAGTGAGAGTCCATCGAAGCGCTCAAGCTCTCTACCTCGCTGTTTGAGAAGGGACATATTATCCAAGTTCTGAGCACATCCAAAACGCCGTAGAGTCCAGGCACACTGTTGTCAGTCAGCTTCTGTAGTGGAAACAAGTGACCCTGACCCAGAGACGCATCACTCTGCCTGTCCTGCTGTGATTTCTGACAGCAAGGCGGAGCAGGTGCTGCATGGCAAGCTGACGGAGTAAATGTGTCAGCACCCATTCACTCTAAATCACTGAGACAGAACCTTTCTACTTTGAAGCTACACACAGAGCCTTTTCTTGCTGACTGACCTAAACCTGTCTCTGTTCAACAACCCCTCCACGGGGCCTAGGGGGCCTGTTGTGATGAGACGAGAAAATGTTAAATAGGACACACATGAAATTGCAACTTGCAATTTGACTTTCCTCTGGATTGTCTTTGAGATGGTAAACTTTGGCAAGTAGAAACCTTTGGATTTATAACAGGATCTCAGGGCCACCATCATGTGGCCCTGCCAATGTTCTTTTAATTCTTTATGTTTATGGTAGGGCTGTCAATGTTAACTCGTTATCAGATAAGATTAATTTAAAAAATTGACGTATTAATATATAGTAACGCTAATTAATTACACTCCACAAAGCAACCGTCTTCCACAAGTTCAGGCCTGTATCAATTTCTGAAAAAGCACACTTTGTCGGGAACTATGCCGCTTATAACATGGTCACTTACAAAATAAATGAATATTCAACCAATTTTTAGTACTTTACTCTTGTTCTGTTTTAGGTTTAATTCACTTTTTCACAAAAGGCGGACTATTTGATAAGTAAAGCGTACCGCTGTCACAGTAACAAGTCAATGTGTTGCTGAGCTGGCAGACCTCGACTGCAGCGGCAAAGGAAAGCGATATATACTGTATGAGAGAAAATGAAAGAAATGTCATACCGGCTCAGACGTTGCGTCAGGTGCTGAGGAACCAGAGCACCTCGGTGGAAAGTGGGCTCCTGGAACAAAACACATACGAAGTAGATGTGAGAACAAGGTTCTGTTGGAATGCTACTACTCAAGTAATCGCACTCAGAGAAGTTACATGCAGATAATGTAGAGTGAATGGATGCTTCAATCAAGGGTAACTGCCAAACAACTCAATGTACGATTTTGTTAACTTGGCAGAACAATTGCTCAAGACAGCAATTGCTATTGTAACTTGAGATTGATGTAAAACCACTGGAGAACCACAACATCATATCACAGAGGAGGCTATACCACACTCCCAACCAGAACTTTGGGACACAGCCCCAATAACCACTGTTATGCTTACGACCTGACCTGAAAGACAAGATCATGTCTAGAATGAACACCAGGCAGCCCTGACACCAACTATAACGCTTGAGTAAAGAACCACCTGAAAGTCTCCTGGAAACTGTGAATGAACCATTGAGGGCAATTCCTACCACAACAATCACAGAAACCAATGAACTGGTTTATACTTCAGCAGCAGGGATCCTTGAGATGCTTGGCTACAAGAGCAACCATGAGAGAAAACAACACCCACCATGAAAGCAACGGTTGGAGGATAAGATCAAGACAGCTCAGAGGGAAGTGAGTCAGACGTTTGAGGTGGGGCCAGCGGGCACCACATGCTTTAACTGAGGCTTCTGATTGGCCAGTTGATACTTGTGACAAAGAAAAATATATTTTAAAAAGTATGATTCAAAAACCACATATCAAAGCAAAAATGATGTTTCTGACAAATAGAATGAGTAATAACTGTCTATTTCTAAATAAAAGTCTCTGGCATTGTGACTTCCTGGGACCAGCAGGTACTTCCTGTTTGGAACACGAGAGGGGAGGGGTTAAGATGTCCATTGTTATTACAGTCTATGAGACAATAGATCTGTGAACGGCCATTATTTAGGTTGGGGTTGTGAGGGGCTGTAAGCTAGCGGGAGAGAATGTAAACAAAGATTTGATTGGATATCAGTGGAGGGTTACTTCCACGCCAACAGTCCCACTGTCACAAAGTAACCGTTCAAACAATCTCCTCGAGTCGGTGGATTCTGATGCGGGAAAGAGTGTCTTTTCTTTCTGGTTTTGCATCGATATACCACACATTAGAGTGCTGCGGTGCAAAGCCGCTTTTCTCCACGGCAGAATCTGCTGATAACCGTTGATGACGTAAACACGTCACACCTGCACAGCACTGCATACCAGCGCGAGGCTGCTTTTCTCCGCTACAGACGCAGCTGGAATGACGTTAATCGTGTTAACTGTTCAAAAGTCACGGTAGACGAAAGAATGTAAAGACTGGAGCTAAAGCTCTTAATTAAAGAGTTTAACAGTTTTTTCACCCGCTCCAACTGCTGGCAGCACCGGGCGCGTGTGCACAGACCCAAACTGAACAACTCAGATTTACATTCTCAATAACCAAAAAACAATCATTCGTATTTGAGATATGTTACACCTGCGCACACACAGGAATGAGACTTTCAAAGTTGCTGAAATTATATTGCTGTTTTTTTCTCAGAATGGCTGAGCGCACCGGCGCAACCATTGCTTTTTTTTTTAGGCAAACCATTGAAAAATCAAGTCGCACGTGAGACCAAACTCTCCAGCCCTGCCTAATATCATGTGCCTTTAGTTTACTCAACGTAATTGCTAATATAGTCATCCCTTACACTTATATGACATGTATTTTCTATGTAATATCTATTTTACCATCCCTTTTCTCAAAGACCACTCCTGTCCTGCTCTCTTTTATTGAAAATTCTAGTGGGAGGTTACAACATTCAAACAAAGAAACAGAGCTGAAAATTTCATTAAGGGTGTCATATGATCAACCTTTAAGGGAATGTTTTCAGTTCCAACAGCAACCTTCCTTATCTGCTAAGAACAGTGTGTTGTAAAACCCCACATCCTGGTTTGGGGATGGAAACGGACGATAAAACACAGAGCAACTGTTGCTAAGAGGTCATTTATAAACTATAGCATGAGTTAACATTTAAAAACACATTTAAACAATGATAAAAATAAAGAATTTCTTTCCTTTCAGTTTGTTGTTTTTTGACATAAGTGTCAAACATAAAGCTGCACTAAAATGACAGAAAGTGATGCAGGCAGTAAAACAGGTGCATATTAATAAATAAGCAATTGATTGTTTGTTTATGAATGTGTAGAAGTTTTTGGAAAGATTTTTATTTTTGGTGTTGCACAAAATTAGGAAAACACCAGATATATTATTGGAGTAAGTTAAAAGTTATTTGGTTTAGTTATTTATGTTTTATTAACACCTACAAAATTATATTCACATAAAAATCAAATCACTCTCATACGTTTCACAAAGACACACACAGGACCAAACCCACCAAACGAGAACCATTTTCATGCTAAAAAATGATGCCAGGAGTCCAGCTCTGATAAAAATGACACAAGAGCAAAGGAAACAGAATAATTTGATCAGTTTTAGCTGAAAAAAACACATTTTTATTTCCAAGCTTGTTTGTTTTGTTCTGTAACATGTTCACATTTGTTTAATTTTGACAGGATATGTTTTATGGAGAAAAACATTTTCAGTTATTTATACAGTTTTATTTTAATATAAAATGACATCGAGGTAAATAAATTTGAGTCTTTTTTCTTTAAACATTTGCTTTGTTTAATGAATAAATTTGACTGAATACATTTTTATGGAGAACAAAATATTCACTGTTATTTAAGGTCTAAGTTGATTAATTCTGGAATAATATTCTTGTCTGCTTTTATTCATTTTTATGTAAAAAAAAAAAAAAGTTACATTGCAACAGTTTAAAGCATTTGTGTTCAATAAATGTTCATTCTGTTTGACTCCCGACCTAAGGTGTGTTTTGGATTTGGCCCCCTGTGCGATTGAGTTTGACAGCCTTGTTTTTTGGTTTGCTTTTAGTTTGCAAGTAATACACTTCTACTGATTAGTGTCTCAAACACACTTTTAATACATCTAATCCTCTTTTAATGCTGTATAAGAAAATGTTTGACAGTGACAAATTTGATTATAAAAGCAATTTATTTGATAACACTAAGTTTGACATTTCCAAACACATTTTAAGTTTAACTTTGGCATTGCAGTGCATACAACAATTCACTGAATCAAGAAAAAATTTAATTAAAAAAAAAATCCATGCTCTTCTTTGCTACTGCTGCTTGCTTGTGGTTTTTGTTATTTCATTTTTTTTCTTATGATCTTTTTCATACATATTGCACATTCATCCCTGGGAAATGTATACTTAATTTCCAAACGTATGCACTGGTAAACATGAATGTGTAAGTTTATCTCTGATAAGTACCTAAGTAAACTAAAAGTATATGATCTTGATTTTAGTTTTGAAAAAGTACACTTGAACTTGAGTATAGTTATTTTTGGTAAGGGTGAACCTACCATTGACTTTCAATAAACTCCAAGATCAGCCTAAACATTCACTGTTCTGAGTAAACACAATCAGATCTTTCTAAAATGTATTCTAGAAGTTCTCCTTTATTGGCTGACAGTAATAATTGACTTGTGAAAAGTCACATGCTTGTTTTTCCAGCTCTGTTTGAACAATTGTGGCACAGCAGTGATCCGGCATCTATGCTGTTCCACTATGGGGTACAACTTTGCGTATGCAACAAGCTAGTGAAGCATTTCTAGTTATAGATAACTCATGTCTCACAACAGTCTCTGCAGGAATAATTTATGGATTTTTTTGTCTTAAAGCTGAAGAAAAACAGGATCCATAAATTATGCCTGCATATATAGATTTAACAAATGTATTAAAAAACAACAGGAAAAAACTGAACTTTATTTGTATTTCAGTGTGAGAAATAGACGTGTGGTGTGAGAGCGTGAGAAATCAATCAAATGCGTGAATCTGACCATAGACATTATATATGGATAGACGCCTCATTCTGGGCTCCAGAGAGAACCTGCGGGCGGTGCCGCCATATTGGAGGGGTGTACTTTAGCTAGGCTACATCCACAACCAGCTATAGTCAACGGAGAATCACAGCCACGCCGTTTGTTTGTGCAGCCTTCAGATGACACAACCAGCGCTTCATCGAGAGCAGATCATGTGGAATTACCTTTCAAAAGTAAGTTGTAAGAATATTTTGGTTATTAGAGTATTTATACAATTTATCAGTTTGTGTATTCGTAAAAACGTTACGCAGCTAACAAAGAAATGCTAACGGCAGAAAGTGTTCCTCCTCGTATTATCTTGTGCTATATTGTTGATTTTTTTTCCACTATGCAATTTCCGAGGTTTCAGAGACATAGAATGACAGAGGTGATGGGAAGCTGTAATAAGAAGAGAGGATTTAGTTGTGACGGAGTTCTCCAGGCTCTGCAGGAGCTCTTCAACCAGAGAACTTTGACAGGACGGGGCAGAGTGTCCGGCTGAGAGAGGATGGAATCCCGTCTGTCTTCAACTTCACATCTCCAAAGGATTACTGCATTTATCTGTTTTAATCTGAAATTCTCTTAAACACGTCCTCCATCAGGAGATTTAAAATGCTACAAGAGCATGTTCAAAACACTGAAAACATGAATTTCATTGGAGTGAGTCATAAAAAGTTTATTTTATCCAAAAGATTATTCTGTAATGGAGGGTAAATGTTTTTAATTACTACCTGTTTCTGTGTATTATAATATATTGTGGAATAGTAAGACATACATATTAATCTTAAACTAAGTAAAAATACTTGGTGTTTTGAGGTATTTTGATCATCATATTGATAAAACATTTTCTCTTTAGGGTTTCTGTCAGTCATTTGCTTTGTGGTCATTGTGGACACATTGTTGGCAATGATTCCTGAACAAGTTTAGCATTACGTCTGCACACACCGCTTTAACCAGGACCATTTGGAGCTTTTCTTCAGCTCTGTCAGAGCATCAGGTAGAAACACAACATTAGGAACTGCTATAGCCTTTATCCTTTGTCTTTTTCAAAACAGTAAAATGAACAATAAAAATGCAATCTAAAAATACATATGCAGTAGAAGTATATATCAACATCATAAAAAGAAAGTGACAATTCACATGTAATGCAGTACAGACACAGAGGAAAGGTTAGGGTTAGGATTACGGTTAGTGTCATGGTAATGGTTGTTAATACACCAAATGGCTTCTGAGTGCGACTGTGTCTGCGGCTCACCCCTCCTCCAGGTCAACCGCAGAGAAAAAATGTCACACACCTACAGTGTAGTAAGTTGCATGAACAATTGTGGCAGTAGAAATATGATACAATGTGAGTAAATGTGTTTGGGTTTATCAATCTTTTATAGGAGGCTGGAATAACAACCTCACTGCTGGGCAGTTCCAGAGCATTTATGATGGTTGGCTGTAGGGTCTCTCCAGGTAATGTGCAGCACAAGAAGAAACTGTCTCCCTGTCAGCTGCAGATGTGCACTCTGCTTCGATATCAGAGGAATATCTTCCATCCCCATTCGCATGTATTCCTGCATTCATATGAACACAGCTACCTGCCCGTCTGCTTTGGTGGTCTTGTAGACAATGTCCTTTCTACGTTTGTGGATTTGTTGTCAGAAAAATCTTTAAGAAACTGTCCTGGGAAGTGTGCCCTCATCCTTGGATCAGAGCGACCAACTACTTCACCTGAAGAACAATGGTGGTCCCTCAGAGTGAAGGTGGTCAGAGCAGCAGAACATGTGATGCATCAGATCTCTACAGAGAAAGGTGTCAGCGTGCCCATCTTTTTGTTCCTGCTTAAATAAGTTTAGAAAGTGGGTTTAATCAGGAAGAAGATCATAGAGTTCAGGATGAACAACCACAATGTTTATGTCTTATTGTTTCTGTGTTCCGTAAATAAGGCTGCAGCACATGGAGTGCATCACACGCAGCAGGCTGTTAGTTTTTAGGGTTTTAGTGGTGATATTTGGTTCTAAATATTTCAGCTTAGTTAGATCTGTAAATGTCAGCCATGTCTTTTTTTATTCTTGTTTTATGCTGGAGAACGTGCCCTTGTAGGACTAATAAAGTTATTCTGTTTTTTTATATGTTTTCGAAAGGGACAAAAACAGGTACAATGAAAATGAATGAATGGGTTATTATTGAGTAATGTTTTAAAAAGTTGTGGGAGAAATTATTTTTATTAAAATAAAAAAACATTATTTTTAATAGATTGCTTACCAAATGTCTGATTTTGTTAGAAGTTCTTTCATTAATATTTTCCTTACAGTTTTGTCGGATTAGTTAGATCTGTGAATCCTATCAATGGTATAGTTATGAGTTATTGATGTTTTGAAATATTTTTTAAATAAAAAATATCTATTCCTTTTATTAAGATGACATAACACATGTCTAATTTTTGTTGGAAATTTTTCTTTTCAATGTTTTTTGGCTCACAGCACCACAGAAAACGAGAGAAAATAACAAATAATCATAATTCAAATGAACTGTCAAACTTATTTTTTTTTGCTAAATTAATTCTTCTTTTATTAACATGCCAATTTATGTGTCAGATTATGTCATAGTATAAGAAAACGTTTTCTTTAGTTATTAATACACTTTCCTCATTAGAAACAACAGCACCGGGGCGCACTTCGACCTCTTCCAAAAGGCGGCGCGTTGAGACGTCACCTCCAGTAGGGGGCGACATTCCATGAGGCGTCTATCCATGCTGTCAATGAATCTGACTGCCAGGCTGAGACGTAAACCGGAAGCACTACACCGCCCAGCCGATGCCATTGGAGCTTGCTGTGTTTTTAAGTCAACAGACGTTTATTATTTGTTATGTTGTAAAACAACTCGTGATCAGACCTGCGACAGTGTAATTTCAAAGCAATCTGGTTAGGAAAAATGCCATTGTTCGATGGGCTGGGAAGTGGAGGGGAGAAGACAGCGGTTGTGATTGATTTAGGAGCGGCATATACAAAGTAAGTGTTAACGTTTGCTATTTCGTTCTAATATTAATAATGTAAAACTTCCAGAAGTTACAATAATGCAACTGAATTGTGTGTGTTGACGTGCATTATTGTATCTGTGTGATTGATTTGAAAGTCTGTCAACTGAGTCAAACGTTACATTTGTTCATAAGTTATGAATGCGTATGTTCGGTTAGCAGTTCGGCTAATGTGAAATGCTAGCTTGGTCAAGTAGGAGTAAAGGGCTGCACACCGTAGTTTGTGACGTGACGCAAACATGCACCCTGTTACAGAGACAAAGGACGTTCTTTGTCAAATTATAAAGCTAAAGTTAGCGTTCAAAAATGAAGATGACCTGTAAAGTTCAAGGAAAAATCGTTTTCCACATTTAAATTGATCCTAAGTAAAATTAGTATTTTGCGTCATCAATTATGATGTGTTTTTGTACTTCCAAAATTAATTTTCAAGGTGTTATCAGTGGAGTTATCATGTGGGCATATCACCTCAGAAATAAAATAACGTTTTTAAAAGTTTTATTTTGAAAGTACAAAGGAAATTTTTGTTTTGAAATCCAGACCTGTTTCCAGTTCTCCGGCTTGTTGCTTCGCCATTAACGCGTCAAAATACTACAAATTGAACTCCGGGGTAAAGCTTGCATTGCGGTACGGAGAGACAGATGTCAGATGCAGACATGATGAAACGATGTAAACATTCCAATTGATTTATGAACATTCAAATTTTTTAAATTTTTCAACACAATGCCATGGAGACGCACTGCAGATGGACCAGTGGAAGTCAGCCTTTAAACTGCAGTTTTATATGTTATGTTTCTGTTATGCATTTAAAATGTTTGTCCAGCTGCAAATCTCCCTTGCTTAGACATGTTGTCTCACCAAATGCAGCAGTGTATGATCCATATCAATCATGGGGGACATTTAAATGGAGGAGTTTAAACGTTGGTGCTAGAAAACCAATGAAGACGGCCTTGCTCTTTGACGCAAAAAGAACCGAGCACCGTGAAGTTTTATTTTTCCAAGAAACACAGTCATCTTAGTCTGGAGGTGGACTGGAGCAGGGAGTGGGACGCCTGTTTGGGCAGTCACACTTTGGCTGGTGGGGTGGGTCCTGACAGGGATTCTCCAGGAGGTTTATTCCCTTTTCTGATGATGGAACATTTTAATCGAGACAGGGTTTTTCTGGTCAAAACTCTTTTTGAACATTTTTCTGTGATTTATTCTTTTACACCCTAACTGACGTTGTGAAAGGAAAAGTTTTCACACAAGTTAGTGGTAAAAATTGGATGGTTGCAGTTTAGAGGGTTGTTTTTAATTCATGGGAGGAGATTGTAATTGCACAGAGTCGGAGGCTTTAGACCCAAACCATACAGATCATCCTAGCACATGTTGAGGCAGCTGATCTGCTCTCATGATCTGGTGATGTGTGGAGTTGGATGCATAATAGCTGCCGGCAATATACACAATTCCACGTAAAACAGGATGTCTTTGATGATCTTTTTGGCTGACGTGGGTTGTCCACGCAGATTTCCTCGATCTGCTATCCCATGCGGGTGTTTTTTTTTGGGGGGGGGGGGGGGGGGGCATCTACCCCTGTGGCTACACCTTCAGCAAAGGGCTTGATTTGCAGGTGGCCTCTTTTTATATTCCATCATCCACCACACTAGAACACAAACACTTACCTGAGCACAGGTGTTAGTTCTTCTTTGCACAAATAGTATGTGTGACGGAATGATGCATGCTTGACATGTGTTGTATTGTCTGCATAAGTATGTGTGTGAGCTGTAGTTGTATTGTGTACGAGTTGACATGTTTGTGTGTGAACATTTCTGGAGCCAACAGGTATGTTTGTAACATTTGAGTGTGCATGTGGACAGGCTCCACCCTTTTGATAAACATTTCCCCCTTACAATAATGGCGATAAACCTCCAGCAGTTTGTTGCTTTGTGATTCTACCCCAACTTGCCCTGCTGTTGGACAGGACAAGTTGGAAAGAAAAAGACAAAGTGGGCTTTTAAGTGTCTTCACTCTTTGGTCTGTTTTTCACTGATATTATCTGTGTATTTTATATATGCAAGGATTGTGGACAAGATTAACTGACAAAAGCTTAGTTGTTGCGTTCCATTACCTCTGAAATTGCGCGAATTGGATTTGCGATACTAAATTCGCTTAATAGAAAAACCACAATTTTGAAAAAAACGTACATTTATCAAAAAATGTTTTTGTGCTTGGAGGAGGTGGTTTTTTGGGACGTATCAAAATGGACACATTTTTCAAAACAGCAATGGAAACACTTTTTTAAAATGTAAATGCGCTTCTTGGATGGAAGTGGCTGCTCTGAGCTCTGCACGGCGGGCACTACAAGAGGTCCCGCAGAATCACAGCTCATTAAAAGTTGCATGTCAAACGGAATTGTTGGAGTCACAGCTCCCTCTGTAAAATCACAAACCAACATTTCCTTAAAATCGCTTCATCTGTAGCCGCTCCCACCCGGGAGGAGCGGTTACGCTTGCAACTTCATGGTCTGCGCAGACGTCTCCTTTGACAGATGATGATGAGCGCTAGCACCGTGACAGAAATCTGAATGGATCTTATATTATCAAACAGAAAAAAATGGTCCCACTGCTCACCTGTTAGAATGTTTATTTTTAAATATCGCTGAACATGATGCTCTGCGTCTGTGCCTGGCTCATATAGATTATCAAAGGTTTAGCTAAGCTTGACGTGCGCCCCAGAACCCAAATGCTCAGTTTTTTTTAATCAACTTAAAACAAAACTTGTTCTCATCCATGCCCGTGGTTTAAACAACTTTTTACTTGAGCTGGTTTGTGTTTATTCGCATAATTATGGTTTAATGGAAACAGTGTAATTGGAAAATTGTGTTTTTTCAACATTTCTAGAATGTCGATAAAGTTTTTGTCATCTGTGTAATGGAAATGCAGCTAATGTTATCGAACTGGTAAGGCCAAAGTGACAGTTCACTAGAACAGGAAGAACAATGTTAACGATTAGGCCTGCACGACATAAGAAAAATCAGCGGTATGCGATTTTTGTGTTTGAAACTGCGATGACGGTATGGACAAATAGCAAAACAAAACTACTAATACATTTTCACTGTGACAGTTTTATTTAAATAATTTATACTTTTGGGATGTTTTGCATAGTACCTGTGTTTGGAGAATGTCCCCTGTCCTGAAACCAAAGTACCTCCAAATAACAGACATTATAACAAATAACAAAACCCAGGGCTCTGATCGTGTAAAGGTTTTAGAGTCACAGTTCGGATAATTCGAGTAGGGGTATTTACTAGATTAAAGCTAAAAATTTATTTTTGGGATTGTTTTACAACTTATATTTTTAATTAAGCATATATAATGTACTTTAAGACACACACATACTGTATAGTACATAAAAAATGTGCTCATTGAGGCTTATTTATGAAACAAAACACTAATAACACCTTTGATCTCATGAAATTCCTATATAAAAAAATACTAAATATGTTCATATAAACAAAAGTGGGCGCTGCATCTTTAAAATAAATATGATGAATGGATGAATTTACAACTTTAAACTCTTCAGTATTTCTTGCTGCTCCAATAAACCCCCCTCCCCCAATGAGCACACGCTGCAGCTGGGGGTTTTTTCTCCAGGACAGAGCCATCCATATACCAGGAAAATCTTTGGATAACATCAAAAACCCGGACGTGGAAACATGTTTACCGATGTTTTTTGTAGAACTCTGCTAAATCAATAAACCTGATCTTCATCATCCGCATCTTATGAGTGAAACTCCTCCCACATGTGGCGGAGGTGTCTGATTTTTTAAGACACACTTTTGAAAAAGCATCAGGCCGCGACTTTGACACACGGTGGACGTGAATTTGGTGCATGAATTGAGTGCTGTTTGATCTTAAAATTGATTTAAATGATGTGTGACAAGGGGTGGGAGGTAGGGGATCCGCAGTATACCTGTGTGCTGAACTGTGGCGAGTAATCCAATCCATTAAACCACTGACCAATGTGCTTTTTTTTTTTTTCGCAACAAGCACATCCTCTAAGGTGGTGCTCTCAGCTATCGCAAGTCTTGTTCAGTCACATGTCAGGGAAAAAAGTAGAATTCGGGCATCTAGCATTAACCTGTAAAGCATGAACCATTAAATAATTGACAGAAAATTCAAATTCTTTAGATTTGGAGCCTTTATATCATGTATGTATAATATCTGATGTATCATATCTAATATGTGAGGTCACACAGCTCAAAAGTATCTTTTTTCCTGAGCAAACAAAAAAAATACAAGAAATGTGTATTTCCATTCCATTACTCTTGCGGAGAGCTGACAGACTCATTTATCAAACATGATATGTTTGGCTTTAAAGGGTTAAAGAGCTCTATTGATTGGTCAATGACACAAAGAGCTCCACACCATTGATTTAATGCATAAAGGGTTTTATTTGATTTGTTACTCTAAACTACAAAGAGATAGTTTAGCATGTGTGCAACCTGGAGACCACTTACTGCCACTTGCCTTCTTTAGCAGTATGCATACCGTATTGGCCTGATACCGCGATGACAATAAATTTTCGGTTCTTTGTGCAGGCCTATAATAAAACCGATAATGCAGGTTATGAGATTGACTGGATTTAAACAACTGCTACTACAAAATTGTGCTGTGTGATTAATGATGATTTGTGGGAACTACAGATTCCATTTGATTAGGGATTTTTTTTTGTTAAGAAATGCACTTGTGACATACAAGTAAAAATGTTTAAAAATAAATAAAACAAATCATTTTTCTCTCTTTTTCTCTTTTTTTCTCTCGGAAGCTAAATTCAGCTAATTTTAACCGTTCCCCTGTTTGAAGGGCCTATATCATGCAAAATCAATGTTTTTAAGGTTTTAAGTGTGTTTTAATGTTAATTGTTTATGAAAAACAGCCTCAAAGCAGTATTTTGATCCATTCATGCATTTCTAAGCATTCCTCTAAAACCCTGCTCTCTGAGCACCAGACCCTCCCAACCCAAAAAAATTAGTGGGTTCTCACAATGTGACCTAGACAAATGAGAACAGCCCCTTCCAGGTAGTGTCCATGCTGCCAGCACCGCCCCCAGGCTAACACACACAGAAACTCTTCTCTGCGGATTAGCTGAAAATCATTAGCCGGAAGACCACCACCACCCATAGAAAATGTCTTACCTCCGGCTCTTGTGAAATGAAGCCAAATCTGTCACAATTGCTTCCTGATACATGTGCCACCATTTTACAACCAGTCGACAGTGATTGGTTCGAGCCGGTCTGAGTCACATTTTTAGGGGAACTACAGTCACCAATCATTAGTGAGCTTGTTGGAAGTCCCCACCCTTTCCACTGAAAGTGGGCTCGAGAGAAGTTTTCAATCAAATAATACAAAGTCATAGGATGACTGTCATTAGTAAATTGCAATTTCCCTGTTGAAGGATCAATTCAAGTTCTATTAAGTCAGTAGTCACAACCTCTGTCACCTGATGCCAGTCATGTCCTGGTAGCCAATGGGCTCCAGAGCGTCAAATTTTCATCAGCCGCCTCTATTTGGACGCTTGGGGAATTCACTGCTTGACATTTGTCCAAAAATTAATTCATAAACTTGACACTCCAGGCGCATGTAGAAGAACCTTCTGCCAAATGTTTTTAGCCTTATCGCTACATGGAGTTTTGTCTGTCGGTGTATATCTTATTTACAGTGCATGGTATACACAGATGATGTTGAGATCAGGTATATTTATTTTGAGTACCTCTACATAAATGTCAGGTTCAAGTCACCTAAAACATTTGTTTCTGCAAAAGAAGGGAGACAGAAGCAGTTAAGTTATTTTACTTGCAAGGAGAAATGGCCTGGAAGTGCTCCAAACTGCTTATGAGCACCTCCTCCTGCACCCTTTTTGTTTATTAAAAACTGGGAGTTCTCTAGTTACAATACAGATGCAGCTCTGAAGGAGGACACACCCCCACCCCCACCCCCACGCACACACACACCCACACACACACACACACACACACACTGCACCTGGGAATAAGATTTATACTACATAGATTCTGTCTCAGCTCAGCCTGTTTTCCACACCAGATATATCTTTGTGTTGTCTTCCACGGGTCTCCCAGCAACAATTTAAGTCAATTCACTTTTATTTCTATAGCCCAATATCACAGCCATAGCCGTCTCATTGGACTGACATCAGTATTTGCAAGAACAAAAAGTCAAACATGTAAAAATAAACAGTAGCTGGTTGTTAAACAGATTAAGCTGAACAAACATCTCTGTCCTTACACCCTCCTTCTCTGTGAGGAAAAACTCATAAAAACCCTTGTATTTTTTTTTGTTGAAAAAAACTAAGAAACCTCAGGGTTTCCCACATGAAGGAGAGATCCTCAACCCCGGACGGACAGGTGATGTGCTAGAACTATTAAAGAAAAGTGAGCTTAATTCATTCTATAACTACATGGTTGAATAACAAGTATATGTCTAATAAACAACCACATGTCTAGATAAACAGCTACAAGTTAAGATAACAGCTAAATATTTAAATAAACAAAGAGTATAACAGATGGGCTCCATCCACCCGGAGTTGTGGAACAGCTGGGGTTGCTGGAAGAGCCAAAGGCGAGGTCACGGCCAAAGACAGGAGCACAGACGATCCACCTGGAATCAGAAATCTCTCCCACTCCCCCATAGGGGGGTGGGAAAGAGGGACAACATGTGAATTGTACTGCACCAAACAGAGACATAATAAAAAAAAAAAAAAAAAGGCATTAGCAGATGACAAGAGATGTAATGAAGATTGCAGGTCAGGGGAGTGGGAGAAAGATACAAACCAGGGTTTAGGGTAGGGGAGAGAGGAAGATGGGGGGAGGGGGAAGGAGACAGATGAAGAGTGAGTAGGAGTGAGTAGAGCCAGTGTGGTAAACTTCATTACAGTAGGTGAGGTAGAGGAGCAGTAAGTTAAATAATCTCTGATT
>BSAI01000087.1:260060-302835 GCA_036245035.1 Adrianichthys oophorus | reverse complement strand
GTAAATGTGGTTTTGTATGTGCTTAACAAGTGATTAGTGCATATTTTTTAAAGATTTGTGCGTGTAGTTAGTTTCAAGCTGTCGTAATGTGAAGTTGTGCATGTGTACATTGTACTTTGTATTTTTTTATATTTTGTAATTTGTGAACTCATGCACAAAATGTATTTTATGAGTTACAAATCAAGAATTATGCACGCACAAATCTAAAGTTATGCACAAATCAAGAATTATGCACGCACAAACCTAAAGTTACGCACAAATCTAAAGTTATGCACAAATCAAGAATTATGCACGCACAAACCTAAAGTTACGCACAAATCTAAAGTTATGCACAAATCAAGGATTATGCACGCACAAATTGGACTGATACTTATTCCTCTCCATACATGTAAAGCATTTTATTTTGTCATTCATACTATTAGTGCAGAGGTGAGCTGACACCTGTGCTCAGGTGAGTGCATTGAACATACAATCAATGGATGAGTGTTGATGTTCTACAGAGATTAATGATGGAATGTAAAAAGAGGGGGAGGGCCCGGTCACCCCCTCAGCGAGACCCCGGGGTTGGCTCCAGGATTTTTCTTTGGGGTTGCTTAGAGACTGTACATTTCCATTACATTTCCAAGAAAGAAACTAACAGGACTGTATATTTATACAATGCTAATTAAATGTTTAAACTGTCAAAGTCTAGAGAAAGAGATATTGAAGTGTTGAATGAAAACTTCGCTGTGCAGCAAATTTACTGCCTAAGCATAAAAAAAATGTGTTTTTAATGGCCAAAATGCAGTTCTGGACACCCCTTGTCCTGGTGATTTATGATACTTTAATTCAACGTCCGTCCAAAAATGTGCTCAAAAACTTGACATGCCATCCGCGTGTGGGAGGAGCTACTGCCGAATGTTTTCAGCCTGAAGGCTACATGGAGAAGTGTCTGTGTATACGTCATTACAATGTATTGAAGACAGAGGATGATCAGAGCGGTGACGTGCGGTGAAGGCTGTGGTTGAGTTAGGGTTAGGCCGACTCTTTCAGATTTACAAACCAATGAGAGGCTGATACGGGTCATTCTGGAGAACATTTTATACCGTATTTCACAGTATCCACAAACAAAATGCTGAAACATGTAGATTTTTACTACATTTACATGTCTTCAGACCAAATTTACAGAAACTAAGAGAAGAGAATGATTCAAAATAGTTTTGAAAATAACAAATCAGTCTGGAGTAATCCCTAAACTTAACTTAACTAAACTTAAAATCATTTGTTGGTATTCTTTTATTAACTGTGGGAACATTTGTTTTAATATACAAACATTTCACATGAATATTATCCATGGAACATGGATATGAACCAACCCTGTTACCGTAACCTTTGTTTTCAGTGAGACATTGATCCTGTTAGCGATGAATACATAGAAGGAAATCAGAGAAGTGAAGGTTTTCTTTCCACGAATTTTGAATCCCAAAAGCACACCAAGGTGAACGCTACAGACTAACAGACACAGCTGTGGAGGACGCTCTCTCAGCACACACGCTGGTCAAACCTGTACCTGTAAATGAAGTCCGTTCGTCTCTCCTCCTGGACAAAAATCTGATTTTAGCATCAAAGTCTCCTTTTCTTCTTTTAGTTCTAGAAGTCTCAATAAACGTGTTGTTCAGCATCGGTCATCCGTTCATTATTACTTCATGTTTGGAGTAAAAGTCTAACTTTTAATTTTTTTTTTACATTGCATCCACCATTTTGCAGCCAGTCAGAGCAAAACGTAAAATCCGACTCTAACTGAATGAACTTTATTGTAACAAATGAAGAATAAATGCAAACTCACGAGCGCCCTCTCTGGTGAGACGGTGCTACTGCATGTCTCTCCTGTCTTGTCAGTGCGGTTTTATGTCACATTTTAACAAAATAAATTATAGACAAACATGGAAAAAAAATAAATGTGAAATGGAAAGTGATGGCATGCCCCAACCCCAGGCACAAACCAGGGCCCCCAAGGGAGACCCACCCCACGCTCCAGGCAACCACCTGCCCACCTGGAGAGAGCAAGGAGGGCCGCCTCCCCCCAGAGGAGGACCTCAGTAGTGCGGGTCCCTGAAGAGTTTTGAATCTCTATTGTCGTTGGTTTGATCTTGTACAAATGTTTTAATTAGTGCTGTCAACGTTAACTTGTTAAAGCACATGATTAATTTAAAACAAATGAGTACTTTATTTTTGTTATTTTTATGGTTTGTGGCTTTTATTCATTAACACACATTAATTAGAAGTCAGAAGCAACCGTCTTTCGCTTTGCGTTGCAGGGTTCAGGCTTCCACAGCGTGCATTAATTTCTGAAAATGCACACTTTGTCTGTTCTGTTCACCTGCCGTCCCTCATTACAATCAGGCTCATTCAGTTTGTCCTCTCACTCAGTCTCTCGTTGCCAGTTTGTAGTAGTCTTTTACTCATTCTAGCACACTTCATGGTTTGTCAAGTTCATGATTCTGACCCAGCTACATCCCGGACCATGTCTCAGCCTTGTCCTCATAACTCTGGTTTTGACCAAGCTCCTGTGCCAACCCGTTTCCGTCCTCGACCTCTGCAGCAGCAGAGGGAAGCGACATATATGCTGATCATCACTTAGGTTCAATAAAGCATCAGCTCAGAGAGAAAGTTCTCCTCTTACCACTTGTTTTTGTCCAGAAAATGAAGCAAAAGTTTAAGTATGTTTAAAAAAAACTGCACAGTGATATAGAACATTTGGGCTATGTAACTGGAACTACTTTTTTAGATACACCTCAACACCCAGCAGCCAATCAGAATAGAGTATTCACCCAGACCGTGTAAAGTGCAGTAACACAATGTTAGTTTCTTATGACTGTACATCAGCATCTTTGTTTTCTTGGAGTAACACTGCAGACATTAAAGTCTTTACAGTTCTGCTTATCGCACTGTTGATGTGTTTTGTGCACACACATTAAACTAAAATGTTCTCTCCGGCTTGCTTTTGATCAAAAGCCGCCTTTTGTCGTATAAGATTTACCTAGTAAAACATTTTGATTAATCATGATTAATCAAATTCCTAAAATGTGATAAATTGGATTCATTTTCGTAATTGATTAACAGCACTAATTTTAATCTGGAGGAAATCAGACAAGCTCTCCATCAATGTGACAGAATTCAAAAATGTTTGACCAACATGATCTTTGCAGCTTTTTCACCTGAAAACAAGATTCCGTCTTAACCCTAACCCTACCACACATCCAACGCTGCCATGACCGTGCAGCTGGAGGCAGGACAAAACAGACTGACAAAAAAAAAGACTCAAAAGGCAATAAAAGTTTATTTGATTATAAAAATAAATGTTTTCAATAAAAAGTTTGTGTTTTACTGTTTTTTCTGAACGAGCAGCTCTGAGTTGTGTAAAAAATGGCTTGAATGAAGGTTTGATCATAGAAACATTTGAAAGAACAGGATGTAAAGAATTAAACAACTCAACATCCTAAAAATAGAAGTTTGCAACAAATCTAAACGGATAAGTTGCACCTTTACAAGCTTAAACACAACATGAGGTTTCTGAAGCAAAGTAAGCAAAATAAAAGCAGTGAAGAAGGCGACATAAAAAATAATTTTCACGACAACTTGTGGCTCCACATCTTCTCTCAAAGCTTATGCTTTAAAAAATGATCCCTTTTGGCTTCAAGCTGTTTATCAAATCTGAAAAGGAAGCACAAAACAACACAAACTGTTTTCACAAAGACTTCACATCACTTTGAGGCTCTGACTCTGTTCTCAGTCATCAAAACCCCTCAATCCAACATCTGAGTGACATCGTTTGTACCTTCTATGCACTTTACAAACTCCTTTTTTCACTGAAATCATTTTCAACACCTTTGTTTATGTTTTACACATTTTTCTGCAAGTTGATGCTATATGAAACTTTATGTTGTGATTGTCCAAGGCGGGCCTCGAACTCGCAACCTTCTGCGCTCCACCCCTCCCACCGTCTTCCTCCTGACAAGCCCCCCCCTTCTCAGTTTTTCACTTATGAACTTCAGCTTGCAGGTCTCCCCCAGAGCCTCCAGAAGGCGCCACTGAGGGGACTTCTGTCTTTGCTGATGATGCTCTGGACTGTGGACTGTGGACTGAGGAGAGACGTCAGCCTCTCAGCTTCCTCTCATAGGAAGACTGCAGCTTGATGAAGTGGCTCAGTTGGATCCTCTGGGAGCGTGTCTTCAGCTCTTCTGTGGACAGACAGTGCACCCCCCACAATCTCCAGCTGCTGCAATCCTGTCGGGCAGCAAGCATTCATCTCCAGAATGTCTGCGTTCTCCATCTGAAGGTCTGGCTACTGTTTAAGAATCTTTGGACCCAGAGGAGACGTGACCTACTTTATGCTGCTGCTTCTCTGATAAACTTCCCCACTCGAGGCTTTCTGAGCTGCAGAAACAAGAGGCAAAGCATTCCAAACAGCTCCTGGAAATTCTTCTGGACCTCCAAAAACATTCAAAAGTTTCACACTCACCTGCGGGTTTACATGCAGGCATTCTGGAGATGCAGTCAGCGCTGCAGTTCCTGTAGATGACATGGTTACAGCTGGCAGCTCTCTGTGCAGAGAATCGGCTTATTTCTCTGGTTCCAATATCAAAACTTTTAAACATTTGGCTTTAATATACAGTCAGAGTGAATCCATGAAGGACGCAGCAGTGTTTAATACATTTAACCTCCATCTGCTGAGACACAGAAAAACACAAACGTAACCTTTGTGTCAGAAACGGTTCATGTTGGTGAAACTTCAAACCCACTGAAACGTTGCTGAAGAGGTTCCCATGACTTTAAGGAAAGAGTCTGTGGACCGACGCTGTGGTGGGGGCCACACACTCATGGAGGGGGGGTTGTCTCCGCTCCACTGTGCTTTCACATCACATTAGGACAGCCGCGCTATTTTCAGCCTCCATGTCCCGGTGGAGCAGAGGGAAAGGGGGGCGGAGGAACATGTTCTCCACTCGTCATCCATTATGCAGCGTTTTAGTCACAGCTGAGAGGAAACAGCAAAACAAAACAAATCAGCAAAACATATCAGCTGAGTGCCATTGTGTGTGTGTGCATCAGAGGACGCAATTTCCTGCAAATGACAGAATAATCCAGGAAACATTGCACCTTCGTCTTGGATGTTTTAAAGGATGTTCTGATTAAATCAAGTCAGATTTTGGCCATAAATTCATTGGTGAAGAAAAGAAATGAAAATAATAAATTCTGATGCAATAATGCTGCATGCTAGTAACATGTTCAGACATGCACTGAACACCTCCACAGGAAATCACCGTCCTCCGTCTTCATTTGACGTTCTTTTAGAGCCGCAGCAAAAACACAACAGAAAAAGATGCAACTTTTTGTAGATTCTGGGACAAACTTGTCCTGCAAAGGAAGACAGAAAACTCATACCATGTTTGAATCCAGCCATGGATTATTTCTGTGAGGGTTTATTGTAGTGAAACAGAAACACATTTGAAAACAGCAGCAAAAAATACAAATGTTACAGCATTCAGAGATCAACCTGACTTGGATTCAAACCAACACAAGTCATTTCAGAAACTCTAGTCTCACTTCTGTCCGTTTCTGGGAGATTTTTCAAGAAAACAAAGAAACACAAAATGTTTTCTGTAAAAATTAAGCCTGGATTTCTAAAACAGCAAATGAATATTCTGACAATGACTGAATTCATCCCAAATCTATGAAGATGAATGTTTTATACATCCCATACAACCTTTGAACACCACCACTCATCTCCTTTCTTCCTTCCTGATTGTTTTCACTTCTCTTCACGTTGACTACCGGGGCTGAAATAACAGGAAGTCCAGGTTCTGCTTCTGCTTCCTAATTAGAGAGGTGTAAAAACGATTTGTTTTTGTTCCAAAAAATATAAAAAGAGATTGAAAGTGAACAAAGTTGAGAGGCATGTAACGGTCAGTAGTGTTTAAACCTCTGAGTCCTGAAAAGCTTTTGGGTCTGAGATGTTCTACCTTATAGATTTTTGATTTACAGTTTTTCATAAATGCATGAACAAACTAAATGTCTCGGCTGGGTGAAAAAGTTTGATTCACAGCAACAAACTCTGGAATCATTCCTGAACAGTTTTAGAAAAGCAACAATTCATGTTCAGGTTCCACATGGAGACCAACATGGAGTCTACAAGATTGACCTGAGAACTGTTCCCAAACCCTGTCTGGGTGTTCCTGCCAGTCAGTAAGCAGTCCTCTCTAATGCATGTGGGAACAGGAAGCTCAGCTGTGATCCCACAGAGAACATCTTCAGCTCAGAGGAACCAAATCTTTTGTACATGTTCTAACGGCACAGAACAACAGTGAGGTCAACTTCAAAGAGACAGCAATATTCATATTTCCTCTTCACTCTTTGAGAACAGTAAACTCCAGCTTTTAAAGATCATAAAAAGTTCACCTCGATTTTCAAAGCATCACAATAAAATACTGAAATATGTTCAACACAGTCACAATAAATATTAGCTCTCCATAAATACTATGACAGGTTCTAAAGAAAACATCAACGCACACTCTCCTATCTATGTTTTTCCACTGGCCTTGTCCCTGCTCCATAAAAATTGACAAAATTGCTTTTTAAAAGCTTCTTTGCAAAACTTCCATTTAGGTTCCTATGGTGAAAAATATGGAGATATCTACATAACGGTTACTGCTGCTGATCTTGGTATGACCATGTACTCATGGTGTACTGTCACTTTGTGCATCCATTTCAATTTGAAAAAGTTAGTGAAAACCATCCTCTTTTTAAAACCGGCCTGAGGTAATATTGTAAACCTGGAAGTTTTCTGGCCCACTTTTTTGGAACCACTGGAAGTTCTCTGGAGTTGATTTTCCTTTATTGAAGAGTCGGCGCAGCGCTGTGGATCTGTGTAAACATGCATGGACTGCTGTGGGTAAAAACATGTGCTGAATAACTGCCCCTCTGAAGGATGATGGGTTTCTAACTGTCTTTACTTTTAAAAATCTACAATTACTTTTCATAAAACCAATTAAAACTGAAATAATAGAGACTTCACCATGAAGGCTGATGTTTTACAGCTAGAAACCTGACCTGTTCTATTTCTGTTTGTATTTTTCATCTTCTATTTTCTGTTTAGAACAATAATTAATCTCATCTCATCTCTGTGGGGAAAAAAGGAACTATTATCAAATACAGAAATAAATATACAATAAACGTTACATGAATGAAGCGTAAAGCCCATAGACACAAACCCTCGCTGATATTTGTTTCATTGTAAACATTAAGTTAAAAAGTAAAAACAAGATTTGGTATCAAACTTCAGTTGCGTTGGTCTGTGTTGGTCTGTTCCCGTCTGTGTTTGTCTGCGTTAGGGTGCGTTGGTCTTTGATGGTCTGTCTTGGTCTGCATTGGTGTGTTTTTGGTCTGCATCGGTCTGCGTTGGTCTACATTGATCTGTGTTGATCTGCGTTGCTGAGTCCAGCACTGCTGATGCTGTTGGACAGATTTCTGCAGTATTGCTCAGTGAAAACCTCAAGAGGACCTCCTCCAGGGGGCTCTGGGTAATTCTAAACATCCCGCAGATTCCCTTTGTGCTGTACAGGGATCACACAGCTACACCTAAAGCTTCCTTTGACTGTGTGCTCAAAAACTACAACCAGGGCTTCTTGTCAAACATATCAGCGAAAGAACCAGAAGTTCACTCATTCTTCTCATTACCAGTCGTCCACAGATACCAGAAAACAGATGTCTGTTTCACCCTCAGGTCTGAGACCCAAAGATGGATGCTGTGGCTCTTTAGAGAAGATCCCATCAGCAGTGCTGCTCCTCAGTCATGGAGAGGAAACATCACAGCTTTTGTTGTCCTCTTGAGCACGAATCATAACATGAATTTATTAGAAACATGGTAGCAAAGGCGGAGAAACTGATGAGATTTGGTTCCTCAGCAGAACAGTGAGGCCTCGGTGAAGCTTCTGTTCATGATGTAGGCAGCTTTAAAGCAAAAAGAGAAAAACCCAAAAACCAGTGAGTCAAACTGAAGCAACCTTTGGACCTGAAGAACCTTCTCCACAAGTTCTGCATACAGGATGAGCTGCTCAGACCCGTCTTCATGGAGAAAGACCATCTGTTTTGATCTATCTGCGAGCTACGATGGAAAGACAGAGCAGATGTTCGGCTTAGCTTATACACAGAATTGACTGGTGACTCTAAAAGACCTGATAGGAATGAATCCAAAGTAATGTGAGATTTTCAGAACATTGTTTCGGTGCTTACAAATGTCTTTTTCTGCACCAAATTATGTGTTTTCTGGTGGCCCCAGTGGACTCTCCAGAGTGCTACCTAAGCAGCTGTGGACCACACACCTCTCCTGATGGATTCAGACAGTGGTGACTGTGAGAAGGGAGCTGGGACACAGCAGGTCCTCCAGATTGTCCAGCCTGGTCCCGTGAGTCAGCAGCTCCTCCACTGTTGTCCAGTCATCCAACAGCTTTCTGTTCCTCAGACGACTCAGCTTCCTTTGACTCATCTCCAAGACTGTGCTGCATCGTCCCTCAGCAAAAGGTCCAATTCCTCTGCTCTCCGGTGTGCCTCCATCTCCTCCCCTGCTGGCAACATCTCTCACAGATGTTCCTCTCGCCTGAAGCAGCTGCTGCTTTTGCTCACGGGCCAACAGGAAGTGCTCCCTCCTCTCTGTTCGACTCCAGTACCGGCCCAGCAGCTTGTCGGCATTGGTTTCCTCGTCTGTGCTCATCCCACTGCGTTCATCTGCCAGCTGAGAGGCACGGTCTCTGAGCAGCTGGTTCCTCCGTGACGTTGTGTTGGGTTTACAGCTTGGATGAAGTTTTGGATGCAGGCTTAAGTTGGGATTCAAGTTTGAACCAGAATCCATTTGTCCTTTCCTTTCCTCCCAGACGGCAGCACTTCCTGCTTCCGTGTGACCTTCTAGGGTGCTGTACAAACCTTTGATGCCCCCCTGCACTTGACGGCTGGCTGGTTTTGGCCAGGTGACGTTGACGTCTGCAGATGGTGCCAGGAGCACCTGACTGTGGGGCTTCTGCTCTCTGGTTTGGCTCCTGTCCACCTCCTGCTGCCTCTCCCATTCCTGTTCCTGCTGGATCTTCTTCTCTTTCTCCAACTCCATCTGCATTTGCCGGTTTTGTTCCAGCTCCATTTCTCTGTCCCTGTCTGCCATCATATCAGGCATCGGGCCTCTCTCTTGACAGTGCCAGCAGTCATGGCATCTGTTCTGGCTGTTGTCATAGCAACGCTCGTGGTTGCTGGAACCCCTGATGTGTCCAAGAGAGTTTTGGTGTTGCTGAGGGGAAAGGCTGAGACTTGAAGGTGGGGAGATCATCACACTGCCCAAAACCTCCCCCTGGCCGGAAAGCCTGAAGCTGTTTGGGGTGATGCCTCCACAGTGGTGAAGCGTTGCAGCACAGTAGGAGGGAGATGCTGGGTGGCTTGCCCGGCGGCGGTACTCCTGTGGAGGGGGGCGGTGGTGCAAAGTTCGGCTTCTCCTCAGCACGCCCACGGAGCTGGAGCCCTGATGTTGATGCTGGGCTTGCAGGGTTTCTGGTGGCCTCCGATGGCTGGAAGGGGTGCTGCAGGTGGAAAGGACCGGGCCGGTTAGACGTGCAGGTTGGGTGTGGGAGGGGTTGAAGAGGGCCCCACTACTAGAGCTGTGACGGTTGAGACAAGGCCGATCAGTTTTGTGGAACTGGACAGATGAAACCCTGAGAAACAAGACAGATGTTTGATCAAATGTGGGCATTCTAACAAGACAGGATGGTCTCAAAAAGTTACAAAAACTTGATCCATTTTTTAACCCTTTAACACTGGATATATCACCAGCGATGCCTAAAAAACAATTGAAATACCAAAACTGTTCAACCATTTACGCGATCAATGTTAATCAGCTGATTCTGATGCAGAGAAGGAGCTTTGAACCAATATGCAGCACCATACAAATGTAGAGTATTGCATAGTTATTGCCTTATTTATCCCATGTTTGACATGTTTTTATGGATGTAAACCTATTTTGATTGTGTTACATATGTGCCTGATTGCTTTAATTAAACCACTTCAAATCAAATAAAAAATAACGGTGCAAAGCTCCTTTTCTCTGATTCAGAATTCCCTGGAATTACCAATGATTTGAGACTTACTTTGGTCTCAATACGTTTGATTTAAACTCCAAAACATTTCATTGAACCCAAAGGAGACCCAAGCGGCTCTGTTTGCAGAAAGCTGCAGATCTTTGGTTCAGAATGTTAGCAGAATTTTCATGAATACATCACTGAATGAAAAAGAGTGAAAAAAATCTGTTCATCACAAGGTCCCAGAAAGACGTTCAGATGCTGCTCCTCTGAAACGAGGAGCTCTGGTTACCTGAACAGTCCTTGTCCTCCTCCCTCCATGGCTGCTTGAGGTCGCTGGTCCAGATCGTGCTGAAGCCGCTGACACAGTGGCTGCATGGTGAGCGTCTCTGGAATAGCCTCCAGCAACTCACGATGACTCTTGGGGCAACTGTCTCGCCTCTCACGCCTTTCACATGGCTCCCCCTGGTGTTGCATCCTGGCATTGTACAAACGCATCCTCCTCTCCAGCAACCTCTGGAAGTGCCTAAACTCCCCAGTGCTCACGCTGTAGAAGCCGGAGTCACTGAGCTCTGAGGAGATGAAAGACTCTGAGGAAGGAGAGCCGCCGCCTCCAAATCCCCCACAACCTCCAGGGACACGTGGGCCTTGGGGGTGGCAGTCGTCTAGACCTCCCTCCTCAGTCTCCAGGCCTGAGAGGTCACCCTGGTGGAGGGAACCGTCCGTCCATCCCAGCCCACTGTCCAACTCATGGTGGAGGGGTAAGAAACCATGAGGTTTCTCCAGCATGAATTCTTCATCATCTGTCTGCAACAGCAGACACATCTTCATCATCATAAAGTCCCAGAACAAACAGAAGTCTGCAGATATTTGGTCACAGTCTATAAATGCACTAAACCATGGATGGCCAACCCTGGTCCTCAAGCACCTCAACCCTGCCTGTTTTCCAGCTCTCCTTGACCATCTTTCTGCTGTTTGTCTGGCTGAAGTAATTCCACATCCCAATTGACTAAATACACCTGATTTAGTTAGCATCAAGAAGTCCAGGGAGCGCTGGAAATTAGGCAGGGTTGAGACGCTTGAAGACCAGGGTTGGACAGCCCTGTACTATGCCATCATTTGTTTGGAAAACACAAGTGAATCCTTCAAGGATTTCAGGAGAAATTTGCTTTAAGGAGAAAAGATTGAGTGTTCAGCAACAAATAAACACTGTAGCTGAGTTTAGCCACAAATACAAAAGGGGTTTACGCAAATGTACTAACCCCATATTGTTACAGTAAAATATGTCCAACACAAAAGACCTTCAGCTCTGTTTGCTCAGCTGTTGGACAGGACAAGTTAAAAAATGATGCGAGATCTGTGAAGGAGTTTTCTTCTGCAGATAAAACGCACCAGTCATGTGACCTTTCACAGTGCCGTCACTACTTTGGCTTTACCAGGATGATTTAGACTCAACTGAAGATCTTTTATGATAAATAATAAAAATTTAAATATTTTATAATATAATATAGTTTCTGTGAAGTGTGGCGTCATAAAGCACTCAGATGGAACTGAATTACCTGATAAACATTCATTGTTTACCTGGCTGTGGCAAGTGGGAGGTTCCTCTAAATCAGTCCCACAACATCCCATCAGACAGTTCATTCCCTTGGGGCGATGAGCCGTCAGTCCAAGATCCTAACAGATAAACCCAACAGTTGCTTTCTCACAATGTGGTAGAAGTGCCAGGATTCTATTCAATGGGTCCAAAGACTGAACCCATGCTAACATACAGGGAAGGAGTCCCATTGACTATTTCAGATCTTCTGTCTGTGGTACCTCATGGCTGACATCCACCGTGTCCTGTGGGGAGTCCAGCAGGTAGCTGCATCGTCCTCCATCACAGGGATCCTGAGGCAGACGGCTGATGTAGTGTCTGGGAGAAATGACAGAAATATCTGTTAACCTGCGCCTCTTGCTGTTGGTGACCTCCTGTGAATGGACATTAAAACTGTCGCTGTGAAAGTGGAGACACTCGAAGCTGTTTGTTTTTTAGCTTCTTTCCACACACCTGTCCTGGTAGGAGGGGCTGGACGTGTTCAGCTCAGGTTCCATCAGTGGGAGGGGCAAATTAAGGTGATGCAGGTTGAGGGGGAGGGGTTCCCAGAATCCCCCACCTGCAATGGAGCGCCGTCCCCTTTGACTTTTGAACTGCAGTGTGATTGGCCGTTGACTGGTTTCCATGATCCGCAAAGCATCCTGCTGGCTCAGGTGAACTAGACTCTGCCCACTCACCTGAGATAAGATGGCAGAGAAAGACATGTCAGAGAGTTTTGCAGTTGTGCTTACTCACTCAGATATTAATTTTATCTGTAAAGTTTGAATCAACTCCTTGCCGTTTCCATGGAAATGTGTGTTTTCTGTTTCATCCAGCAGAACTCTGAGCCAAACTCCAGAGTTCTGAATGTTATTCAAGGATTTGGATGTTCACACGGATCTTTTCATTTTCACACACTCCTTACATTTACTTCTGTTTAGACAATAAAAGGCACTTTAACGTTTGGAGTGGGGTCATCTGGACCCCACAAGATAGCAGGAGTGTTTTAAAGATATTCTCTTTTGCTGCATCCACACCGGACACTGCCGAGGGGTCAAATTCATGTCTGCTCCCTCTCTTCTGATACACATCAAATTTACTGCTGCTACTGAGCAACCGCCAACAAACTTCATTGGTTGACCACATCATGGAAAAGATGGATGATGTTGAGCTAGGAGTTTATATGTGTTGAAGAGCTCTAGAGGTGCCGACAAGCATGTCACCGTGTCTGGGTTCACCAGATCCTTTAGAGTCTCTCCCAGTGCGGTGTGTTACACTCCTACAGCAGAGCTGCGCCTGACGGCCGTTTTAAGCAGTTCTTCTATCTGTCTGTGGCCCAGTTTAAGCATTAACCCAAGACAGGGAAATACAAATAAAACTGGGGGATCATTTAATTATTGTCTCCATGAAAATAACGAAATAAATCACATATTGACGGATATGATGGGATCTCGCCCACAATGACGGAACCCACAGCCGCTCTCTGCGGTGGCTCTCTGTGGGCCGGTCAGCATAGCAAGGATAGCTCGCAAATAGTGGAGCTCCGTCAGCAGCAGACCTAGCTAGCTCTGCCCCTCTGTGTGACAGCACTGCCGGACCCAAGCTCCGCTGCCCACCAGCCGGCTGGCTAGCATAGTGTTGTGATGGGCTGGCGACCTGTACAGGGTGTATCCCGCCTTTACCCAACATTAACCAGACAGTCTCTGGCAACCCCATTACCCCAGCAGGTTTTGAAAATGGATGGAAGTTCAGGATGAAAATCCTTGCATCGCGAGGTCATATTGAATTAATTTTTCTGCCCTTTGATCTAGTCACTGAACATGTCACGTGCCAAAAGCTGAGTCTCTGATTGGTCAACACAGTGTGTCAACCTTGCCGCGCCACGCCCAACAATAAAATTGTGCCGCCTCAGATGGCGTCCTGACATTGACCCTAACATTGAAACTTGATGCCCCTGCCGAGGCTGGTGTGAATGCAGCATTAGTCTTTGGTATCTGGTAAATAGTTTTTACTTTTCTACTTTTTTGTGAAACCTTTTAGAAAGAAAAATAAGTTTCACGTGGCATTAAACATAAAGCCTTGTTCCAGCATTTTTGAAAAAAATTAATGAAATGTTGCTCAAAGAAATGCATTGATGAACATGATCTCTAAAGGCCCACTCCAATGAAAATGGTTGTTTTGGTGTTTTTAACATTTTTTGTAGCATTTTTCTCCTGATGGAGGACATATAAAAAAATGTAAGTAGTAATGTCCCTATCTGATCATGTGATCGGCAATTGGGCCAGATCACGTGGTTGATGACTTGGATCAGTATCGGTTGTTATCTCCCGATCAGTATTGGATATTTAATTTACTGTTATTTAAGCAGCACTTCATATTTCAAGCCTATTATTCCAGATGAGTACTCCAGTAGAAGTCAGCATGTCATGAACGGATCATGTCATTTTATTGCCGTAAAGTACAGCTGAATACAGCAGCAGTTCAAGCAGGAAGCTAACAAAAACAGTTCAGTCAGGCTAGCTAGATGTTCATAGATTCAAACTTCTGGGATCAATAACTCTTTAAAAAAACATTTTAAACTGTCAACAAGTGTCTCTATCGGACTGTCTTAGCGCAAGCAACAATCTACAAATGAATTCCACCTGAAAAAAAGAACGATTTAATGTTAAGCTCTCTGCGTCTCTGTCGGCAGCACAGCAGCTGCTAACTGTGCTAAGTGCTAGCTCCTTCATTTAACCCTTTTAGGACCCGAGCTGTTCTTTGAAATGCCTTTTGATTTCTCTGACTGAACCCCAGTTAAGTAAATTAATTACTGTGGTTAAAAGAAGTGATGTCTGAAGAGGTCAAAGTCTGAAGAGGTTAAAAAAAATCCCATAACCTTAAAAATAAATTGATAAATGGAATCGTTGTATCAACTAGTCATGAACACTAATCATCATATTCATGCTAGAACAGTCATGAATTTTTAGGAATTTGAAAAAGATTTGAATCACATTCAGTTAAAAATGTCCAATAGTTCTGAAGATATTTAAGCAAAAGTCACTAAACTTTCTCACACGACTAATTATTACTTATATTTACTAGATAAAGATACTTTTTTTTTTCCTAGATAAAAGTTGTTCAAGGTACTTCACAGAAGTGTTAAATGATAAAAGAAGGTTAATGAAATAAAAATGTGGGGCAACCTGAAACTGTCTATTTAATTTGTTCATTTTTTAAATGTTCTACAAAAGTATCAGCTTGGGACTCAACATCAAATGACTTGGAATTGGATTGGGCCCAAAAAAAACCCGATCAGGACATCCCTAAATTTCAGATTAAAACTGTATTTCTGAGTATTTCTTCTTTAAAATCATGATGGATCAGGAGAAGATGAAAACCCGCCATTTGAAAAAGCTTGGGTTTGTGAAGCAGATACTACCATGGACTGAAGTCTTCCTTCTCCACGCCATTCTGATGCAGACAAATAGATCCATGAACGTCTTTGGTTTCCTCGTCTGAGCTAGAGTCTGGATCAGCACTGTACAGCTGGATAGCTCTGATATTGCCCACCATTTTCTTTTGCTACACTAATGTTAGCCTGTGGTTGTGAGGGGCTGTAAGCTAGCAGTAGGGAGTGTAAACAAAGGGATGCTGGGATATTACTATAGACTTACTTCGGTGCCAGCAGTCCCGCCCACAACTCAGAGGTACATTTCTGATGAGTTCCTGCTGCTCTGCAAAAAGTGTCTTAAAAAGTGACACAATGAGGAATTAAAAGGAATCAAAAACAACAGCAGAGAACAAAGTATAGGATTATCTGCAGATGATATACTGCTGTTTTTAAGAGATATATACATCTCCATGCTGAAACTAATGACTCTCCTTGAATGATTTAACTCTTATGCTGGATACAAAATAAATATTTTAAAACCAAAATTCTGCTTTTTAATCATTCCCCATCAAAATAAATTGTATTTAGATACAATATGAAGTGGGACAGCAACAGACTAAAGTACCTTGGAGTGATTTATCCAAAGATCCCTCTCACTTATACAAAGACAGCTACAATGCAATCAACTCAAACATTGACTTGGTTATTAGGAGGTGGTCCTCTTAGGGCGGCAGTAGCTCAGGTGGTTGAGCAGGTCAGCCAATGATCAAAGGATTGGCGGTTTGATCCCCACTCCCTTCAGCCAACCGTTGTTGTGTACTTGGGCAAGGCACTTAACCATCCTTGCCTCCAGTGTGTGGCTCCACTGGTGTGTGAATGCATATGAATGTCCTGGTGATGGTCAGAGGAGCTGTAGGAACGTACTGGCAGCCACGCCGCCGTCAGTCTGCTCCAGGGCTGCTGTGGCTGCATCAGTAGTTTGCTATCATCAAGTGTGAATGGAAATTTATTGTAAGCACTTTGAGCATCTGGCAAAGTGCAGATAAATCCAATCCATTATTATTATGATTACTCTTTAGATTTAACAAACAGGATAAACATTGTGAAAATGAACATTCTACCAAGGGTACTCTACTTATTTCCATTACTTCCAGTAGAAATACAATCTACGCAGCTCATAGAATGGGAATAGATGATATCTAGATTTGTTCAGGTATGGAAAAATCTAGGGTTTGATATGCAATACTACAATGGCCAAAAAAGAAGGGAGCTTGTCTCTTCCCAATATGAAACTTTACAGTATTTTCTTGCAGCTCAGTGGCGCTCCGCAGGGCTCTAGTGTGTGACCAATTTGGTCACGTGTGATTTTTCAATAGTGTGCCTAAAAAAATTCACAGTTGCAGCAGTGCGCCAAGCCCTTCTGAGAAAAAAAAAACATAATTTCAGTGACTTTGAAAGTCTCATTCCTGTGTGTGCGCAGGTGTAACATACTTCAAATAAGAATAATTGTTTTTGATCATGAGAATGTTAATCTGAGTCGTTCAGTTTGTGCACACTGGTCTGGTGCTGGAAGTAGTTGGAGCAGATGAAAAAACCATGTTAGAACTCTTCAATCAGGGCCATAGCTCAGGTTTTTACATCCTTTCATCGACCGTAACTTTTCAACCGTTACCGTAATTAATTCCATTCCAGCAGAGTCTGTAGCGGAGAAAAACAGCCCCACGCTGATATGCAGCGCTGTGCAGGAATGAAGTGTTTACGTAGTCAGTGTTGGGTAAGTTACTTCTATAAAGTAAGTGTTTACTTTACTTAGTTACTTATTACTTAGTTTCTTGTGTGTGTTAATGGGGGGAGGAGTGTGGGGGTCTATTTATTGATTTATTTATTGTCTGTTTTTGTTTTGAATTGTAAAGCTCTTCGAGTTGCGCAAGTATGAGAAGCACTTTTTTATAAATAAAGTTTGATTGATTGATTGACTGGATCTAAATTGTAATTAAATTACTTTACACATTACCTATTTGAAAAAGTAATTCACTACTCATTACTTTACTTTTTTTCCACTCATTTACAAGACAAATTCTCAAAGGAAGAACAGTTTCACACAAACAAAATTGTCTTGTCTTTCATTTAACCAAGCTCCTTAGATAAAGAGATTTTTAATCTCAATAGGACTTCTGTGGTTAAATAAAGATAAATAAATAAAATTAACCATATTTTTAAAGCAATAAGTTTGTGCAAGGTATGAACAAGATTCAAACAAAACCTGGTGTCAGGAAGCTCACGTGGATTTTCCGAGTCGTCCTTGAACGCAGCACAGCTGCAGCCAATTTGTTGCCTGTCTCACTTTTACTTTCACTTTCTCCGAGGCAGTGCACGCAGTTTGACAACCTTTAACGGACTATTCTTGCCATGTTTGCGTTGTTCAGTAGTTCCTAGTCAGTGTGCGTAAATGCCAAAAGGTGAGCATTAAGTTTCTGTTAAGTTTAGACAGAAAATGTCCTGTTTATTCATTTGTTAGTCATTACTTGACGTTAATAATTGTAGAATTATTATTGATGCCTCAGCTAATGTTATTACAGTCCTTTATATTATTAATGTATACATAAATGTATATCTACATTCTGACTTCACTTCTATTGTTACAGACCACACACAGATATCCACACACACTCACACACCTACTCCAAGCCCAAAACACCGAAAGACTGACGAATAAAACAACTAAACGGACAACCAAAAGGGTGAATGGATCATTCTTTAGTACTCCACAACGAGCGCATCCGGAGATCCCCTCATCTCCATTTCACGTGGCTTCATTTGAATTCAGACAACAGTGTGAAAAATGACATAAAAATAAGTTACAACATATGTGGTCTATGCTACAGCTGTGGAAAATACTGCTCTGTCATATTCATGTCTATATTATCTATATATTCATGTCTATCAAATCTGAAACTAAGCCAGTTTTATGAAAACACAAAGAACTATTAAGTACTTCCATGTTCATTTTGGTCAACTTTATGTATTCCATTACCATCAGTTGCACCAGTCTCTCTCTCTTTGGAAAATGTAGGTATTGTGGGACATTGCTGATTGGATGATGACATTTTTTCTCACTTTAACAGATAGTTATTTGACATGAAGTCCTAAAACCAAAAACATTAAAGGTAGACTCAAACATAGCTGCTGCTATCAAAGAATATTTTCATCCAGAACCTATGAAGTGATGAAGTGATGCTGGGTATGCTCTGTCATCACCAAAAAGGCTTTTATTAGTTTTTCTTTTTTAGTTCAAACTCCAGTTCAGTGAAGCTCTTCAAAGTCCCACTTTAATCATCTTTTCATCCATTTTCAGTGTTCCAGTGCTCTTTTTAATTATAATTCTGCTGTTTTTAGTCAAAATCTAAAAACCTTTTTCTAGGACATAGTTTCTGCAGAGCAGCAGGAGTTCATTAGAAATTCACCTCTGAGTTGTGGTGGAACTGTTGGTGTGGAAGTAACCCTCCACTGATATCCAATCAAATCTTTTTTTACATTCTCTCTCACTAGCTTACAGCCCCTCACAACCCCAACCTAAAAATGGCAGCAATATTGTATCAATCTAGCTCCAATATTGGCCGTACACAGATCTATTGTCTCATCCACCGTAAAAACAATGGACATCTCAACTACTCCCCCGCCCCTGCGACAGACTGGCGACCAGTCCAGGGGTATCCCCTGCCTTCGCCCATGAGTAGCCAGGTTAGGCTCTGGCAACCCAGTGACCCTGAAAGGGAAAAAGCGGTTTGGAAAATGAATGAATGAATGAACTACTCCCCTCTTGTGTTCCCAAACAGGAAGTACTCCAAAACCCCATACACTTTTTTTTTAGAAATAGACAGTTATTACTCAGTCATTTTATTTTTCAGAAAAATCATTCTTGCTTTGATATCTTCTTAACGTCTTTCTAATCCTAATTTTTTTAAAGATATTTTTTCTTTATCACAAGTTATAAACTGGCCAATCAAAAGCCTCAGTAAAGGCATGTGGTGCCCGCTGACCCCACCTCAAACATTTGATTGACAGATTCTCCCGAGCCGCTTGCAGTGGAAGGAGTGTGGATTTGGAACAAACTCACTCATGATTGGTGACAGTAGTTCCTCTATAAACATGACTCAGACTGACTCGGGCCAATTGCTGTCGTCTGGTTTTAAAATTACGGCACACGTATCAGGAAGCAATGGTGACGGATTTGGATTCATTTGGCGAGAGCCAGAGATAAGGCATTTTCCATGAGTGACGTCACACCTCGATTCATCCATTGTTTCCTTTTTTTTTGGTCTATGATTTGTCTGCAAATGGATGCATCAGAATGAGCCAAAGTGGGAAAACTTTGGTTCACTTGTTTCACTTACTGTCACAAATGTAAGCTTTTTTTAAATGGTATGATTTTATTTGCTCCAATTTGAATAAAGAAAAACTCAGAAATGCAGTTTTAGTCTTAAATTCTTTCATATCGTTCCTCTATCATGAGAAAAATGCTACAAGAACATGTTAAAATACCAAAAACATTGGAGTGGGTCTTTAAACACCAACTTTTTATGTAATTTATCATTATTGTAGAATTGTGTTTCAAATAAAGGGCTTTATGTTCACCAGTAGGGGCTGCATGGTGGCGCAGTGGTCGGAGCTCTTGCCTCACAGCAAGAAGGCCCCCAGTTTAAGTTCCGGCTGGACCTGAAACAGTGTCACTAATGGGGGACCTTTCTGTGTGGAGTTTGCATGATCTCCCCGTGCATGCATGGGTTTTTTCTGGGCTTCCTCCCACATCCAAAAACATGCTTCATAGGTTAATTGGTCACTCTGAAATGTCCCTAGGTGTGGATGTAAGTGTGCATGGGTGTGTGATTGTGACCCTGCAACAGACTGGCGACCTGTTCAGGGGTGTTTCCTACCTTCACCCATGATTAGGCTCTAGCAGCCCTGTGACCCCAAAAAGGATAAAACGGTAGAAGAAGATGTTTACCAGTTTGTAAGTTAATCATTTTTAAGTCCTTAATGCTGATATTGACAGCAATTAAAAAGGAACGTGACCATGTAAAACTGCTGAGATAAATGCAATGCGGTTGAGAAGGTGGGTGCACCAAACTTTAGTGCTGGTGCACCTAAGAAAAAAACATAGTAAAAAGCGTTTAACCTGGCCTTCATACAGACGTTTCAAGTTGGTCAGGAAAATAAATAGTTGAATTAGTGACAAAGATTTGCAAAGTGCAGCACCTCCATCTTTCTCTGTTTGTTTTGACCCACCCATGTAATTCCTGGCCAATGACTGAAGAGATCTTTAGTCATGTGATTTTACTTACACACCTTGGTAAGGAACAGAAATCTTAGGTAGACCCCAGCCTGAATACGGTCCAAACACAAGGTTTAGGGCTCAATCGAACAAATCAAGCGGTCTTGGTCCAGAACAAATCCTTTTTCCAGTCTGAATACACCCTAAGATTGTTTCCAGAATGTACACCAGACTTACGTCATGGCAACAAAACACAACTTTATATGTCAAAAAAGATGGGAAAAGGGAAGTTTCCACCACTGTATTGGAGGAAGAATGGTTTGATATTTTGTGTCATCACAGTCCTCTACCACATCGTAGGAATGGAGAGAACTCAACTGGAAAAACTTAATCTGCATCTTTATTATGCCTTTGAGGAAAGTAAACAATTAGCCAATCCACAGATGTGTTGGAGGAAATGTGACACAGTTAATGTTACTCTTATTCCTATGTTCTGGACCTGTTTGCAAAGAGTGTCATTTTGGAATTCCATCCATCTAGCTTTACCAGATGTGCCGAGATTCACGATCCCTTTCACACAATCTGTATTATATTTGGGGAATATCTCTGAAATAGTCACTACTAAAGACCAATATTTGTAAGAAATATTGTTAACTGCAGCTAGGAAGGCCATTATTAAGTCTAAAGCCTGAGCAACCAGCTCTCACAGACTGGATGGATGATGTGGAAGATATTTTCATCATGGAGAAGGTGACCTTTGACCCAAGACTAAAAGATGAGAAATTCAGGCATATATGGAACAAATGGAGTACATACAAGAACTCTCTGAGCATTGGAAAATATTTTTAGTTAATGTTTCTGGAATGTTGGTCATTGTCATGCCTGGTTCCTCCTTTTTTATTTTTTAGTCTGTTTGTAAAAAGTTCTAATCCGTGTAAAAGAATTGTTTAAATACATGTAAAATTCTGTCATATTGTTTGAAAATAACTAAATAATTTAAGTTAAAAAAAGCAACGCAGGTTTTTTTTTTCTTTGAGCTAAAAACCACATAATCATAGTTAAAAGACCACTGGAAATAATTTAAAAATAGAAAAAAATAAAGTTGGAGTCATGCTTCCTTAACTTCATTTTTTTAATTTATAAATAAAAACTATTATGAAAATTGAACTGGATGACTTGTTTTTCAGAATTATTATTTTTTTCTCTCTGTAGACCACAATGTGACACAGTGGAGGACAGAGTAAAGAGATATTCTGTTGTAGTATTTGGTGTGGTAGTGTAGGGTTCAGCATGAGCTCAGAACACGAGAACGCATCTGTGAAGACGTCTGAGCGATTTTAAAAGGAGCAAGTGAAGAAGCAGCAGCACGGCATTATGGGAAACAGCTACAATACAGATGCATCAAAAAATCTCAAACCATCAAGTCTTGGTGTGTGACCCCCCTACACACACACACACACACACACACACACACACATGCAAACTAGGAGCAGCAGCATTGCATGAGCAATTCTGTTAACTCCTGCACATCACAATTATGAGTCACTCTGCTACAGTCACTAACACACATTCAGCTCTGCAGACACACACACAGCACACGTAGCACAGCAAACACACACATACGTTCTCACAAAAATACAAAATGCACGGATGCTAACACACAGACACAAAAGCAAGCAGCCACTCAAACAAATACTCAAATGCACACACACAAATACACACGCACGCACACACTAAGATTTAAACACATAAACAGACACAATAATGAACACAAGCACACACAATATCATCCACAATAACACAAACATACACAGACTCATAAATACACATACAGACACACAAACAAACACAAATAGCTGCACATACACACACAAATACACACAAACACATCTACAAAAAAACACAGATACACACACGGACACACAAATGTGGTTCCATAAGCACACACATGCATGCGCATTGGCACGCACAAACACCCACACACACGCCTTTGCTGCTCCCATCAACCATAACCTGCAGCATCATTTCTGACATTCTGCAGCGGCTCACCGAGGGATCACCCGTCCATGGTCCAGAAAGCCAGCAGCCCATTACCCCGGCAACCAAAAAGAGCTGCCTTTGGTTGGTAAAAATCAAAGATGCTGCCTCTTCCTTCAGACGGTCTCCTGTTCGTCTGCCCCTCCCTCACCCTTTCCTTCCTTTTCACAGTCTCCGCAGCATCTGTTTTCTGGCACTTCAGACCTTTCTTTCCTTTTTCCTCTTTGTCTTTTTTCAGGATCCTCAACCTTTTCTCTCTCCTTCTTTGTCGCCTGGAGATGTTGGCATCCTGCACATGCAAAAAGACCCAAAAAGAGTGTATGCATTCAACACTGCAGTCATGGAGATATGCGCAGGCTGACAGTGCATTCAGTGGTGGAGGGGGAAACACGCAGTCAGGAAGGAGCCTCATTGGCAGCCTTTAAAGACGGATTGTCCAATCACCCACTATCTTCTCCCAGTGGATGTTTTCCACTGTGACTGAAAGTCCTCTGCAAAGGAGGCAGGGTCTGCTGCAGAGAGGCGAACACAAGCTGAGAAAACACGCCTTTCAATAAACCATTTTCTGTCTCTTCACCCAGGATCTCCCTTCATAGATGCATGTTGGGAAAGCCAATTCAAGCTATCTACTGCAGATTTTATGAGGAAAATCTCAGGAAACAGAAGCAAAAACCTCTAACCTGTAACCATGTTCTGTTTTTCTGGGCTCTGGTATTTCTACAGCAGAGTCCATTAATCCATCCATTAATTTATTAGTCCGTTTATTTTCTGTTTATTCGGGCCATGTTGCAGCAGTCTGAGCAAAGATGGTCAGACATTCGTCCCTTTGTCCACTTTCTCCTCTGAGGGGATCCCAAGATCAAGTGCCTCCAGGGGGTCCTGGGTCTTTGCCAGGGCAATCCCCCTATGGGATGTACCTGGGATGCTTATCCAAGTTTATGAAAAGAATCAGTGACAAAGGAGAGCCCTGCTGGAGTCCAACATGTACTAGGAAAAGGTCTGGCTCTCTGCTGGCTCCACAGAAAAAGGTCCTGCTCTAGGGTGTGTGTGTGTGTGTTGGTGTGTGTGTGTGTGTGTGTGGGTGTGTGTGTGGGTGTGTTTATGTGTGTGTCATACAGGGACCAGATGGCCCTCAGTAAGGCTAGAGACTGAAAGGACTTGGGAAAACTTCATCCAACCATGGAGTTTGCCATGGTTGTGACTGTAGCTTAAGTGAGGACTGTCCCACTTTTGAGTTGCCTGTCCATGCTTCCACAGCAGAAGCATGTCAGTGGAGTTAAGATATCCTCAACGTATTCCTTCCAGCGTCTGACAATATCCCCGGCCAAAGTCAACAGCTCCCCACCGCACCAAAAATGATGCCTGATGAAGATTGCTTCCCCACAGATGGAGTGCATTCTGGTGTTGATGTCTGCAGTTGGCGTGAGTGCAAGAGAGTGCGAGAGCTCCCTGTGCCATTTCCATCAGAGGTTTGGCAGGAAGGTAAAGCACTGTGTACCGCCATGTGTGTTTTTTTAAGTTCAGGACATGCAGTGGCTGGCACTGCAAAGTATTGTCTAGATGACGGGTGTCAAACTCAAGTCCTCAAGGGCTAGCCTCCTGCTGGTTTTCTAGAATCCTGCTGAATTTACTGCTGATTTCCTGGATCAGGAGTGTTTAGCTAATAAGAAGCTTTCATGGCAGGTTGGTTGGAAAAGGATGTGTCCAGGACACAGGTGAGCATTACTGAGCAAAGAAAAACCCTTCCCATTTCATCCTGTCTGAAATGGCTCCTCATGGAAGAGAAATGTCACAAAATCTGAGAACAGAAATCATTTCTTTACACAAAAAGGTGAGTGCTACAAGAAGATCAGCAAAGCTTTACATATCAGTCAAAGTACTGGAGCAAAGGTGACCCAAACGTTTAAGAAAGTTGAAAGACGTTAAAAACAAAGTCTGCAGTCATAACAACGAGGATAACTCTATAAACTCTGTTCAAACCAGAAGGACGGCTGTTAATCAGGCAGCAGAACGCAGAAATACCGTCTTGGCCAAAGGCTTTAATCAAATCACTTGACATTGTTCCCTGAAGTGTGATTAATGACAAAGGATCTTCTAATAAAACAACCTGCACTTATTGATTCTTTATATCTGATTAAAGTAAATGATGATGAATGATTTATTGTTGCCTCTTTTTATACTTTATCTGAAGAAATGACTTGTCTGATGAAAACAGTCAGCATCAATTTTATTTTTAATGATTTTGATCGTTTTGTTTTGTTTATTTTTTTACTTTTTTCTTTAAATACTATTATTTATTATTATTATTATTATTGATTTATTATGACGAAACTATTCTTAAAAAGAAAAAAAACGGAAAATTAAATAAAGAGTAAATTTTTTGATCATTATTCTCTAATATTATTATTTTTGCATATGCTCCAATCAAGTCTAAAATAGTGTTGTACTTACATGCAAAGCAGTATGACTTGTAGTTACTCAAGGATGTGTAATGAACTGTATTACTGTCAGTACAGTATAAATACCTGATTATTAGTTACGAACCGGTTGATATCTAATGTAAAATAAATGGTGTGGTCGAGTCGGGGTGGGATTATATAAGTTCGCTTCCTCTCACTTCCTTTCAAGCAGTGTATCTTCTGATGTCTAGTTATCCTGTGTTTGACATGACTACTGATGCAAATCTTTGTTATTGTTGATTGTGTTACACATGTCTTATATATCTTGTCTGCTTGAAATAAACCAATTCAAATCAAATCAAAGTGCAACCATCTTACAGAGATGTCCAGGTGATTTGTTTTTTTTTTCCTCTTGAATTCTAATACAGTAGCTCATAGTATTCAGCAAAAGTTTTTAAATTGCTTTAGGATTCGTTTCAATTTATGAAGAATTAGGTTGTTTAATTTTTTGGTATTTTGCAGCTGATTTGATATTTCTGTAATTGGAACAAAAATAGTTTGCTGGCTTTATTTCCTAATTTGTAATATTTTCTGCCACTTACCTCAACGCTGTCAGGATGTGTCGAGGACAGCCAAAAGAAGGGAACCCAAGAGTGAAGGAAAAGTCAATTTATTTAGTCGGGAACTTGGTTAGGAAGGAACAGAAGTTATTTAGGGCGTGACACCTCCAAACGGCAGAGGGAGCAGAAGCTTGTAGGATCTCCGCTGAGACAGGAGAGGAAGTCAGAGTGGAGGTGTGGGAGTGAGTAGCAATGAGACTGGACAGGTAAACCAGAAGATTCCAGGAGGGCATCACTACTCCACACCTTTGTAGTCGCAATGCAGAATCCGGAAGGGAGAGAAGACTGGGACGGGGCAATGGCAGAGCTGAGACAGGGCGAGAACATGGAATTCTGGCTAGCACTAAAAAAAGTGAAGGGCGGCTAGACGTAAGCAGTGTAGCTGAGATGTTCCAGCAGTGAGTGGAAAACAGGAGTATGCTTTAGAGTGTAACCCTTCCTCAACCACCAACGGTCGACTGGACTGATCAGGATGCTAGTGATGGAACTGAGCAATGGTGATCCGGATCTGGACGAAACGAGACGGAACCCAGGATAACTCTTCAGGACCATAGTCCTCCCAGTCCACTAAGTACTGAAGTCCTCGACCACAGCAACGTTACCGTAGGAGGCGGCGCACGGTGTAGTGTTGTAGCGATGAACCAAGTGGGAGGAGGAGGATGAGCAGGAGGCAGCAGAGGACTGGCGTCAACAGGCTTGATTCTTGAAGTGTGAAATGTGGGGTGGACACAGAGCGGGCTGGACAATCAAACACACACGGCCACAGGATTGACCACTTTGCAACAGGAAAGGGGCCGATAAATCGGGACGCTAGCTTCCTGTTCACAACAGGGGCAGGTTGACTGTGGAAAACCAGACCTTCTGGCCAGCCCAATAAGCTGGTCCTTGTTGCCGTACAATGCCCCATGACTGTGCGCAGAAGCACTTGTCGAGCTCACTGCCAAACCCATTGGCACCACTGGACTGAAGCATGGGCAGAGGGCACTGACGCAGTCACTTTCTGGGAGCAAAACAGAGGGGAGATGATACCCATAAACCACATGAAATGAGAACAGTTTAGTGGCAGAAGACAGAAGAGAGTTATGTGGAAAATCCACCCAAACAAGATAACCAGGCCAAGAAGAAGAGTTGTGGTCACACAGGAATCGCAGAGAGATCTCCAGTTGTTGGTTCAATCACTCAGTCTGGCCGTTGGACTGTGGATGAAAGTTGGAGGACAAACTGATAGAGACATTTAGGAGGCAAAAGTTAAGACGGTAAAAGTCAGCCCCAAATCTGGAGGTGAACTGATGACGTGAGGGCATATAACGGAGAAGCCACCCGACTATAGTCCCTTACAAACCACCGGTAGAAGTTGGCAAACCCCATAAACTGCTGGAGTTGCATCCAGTCATCAGGTTTTGGCCAGTAAAAGACGGCTTGGACCTTGCTCGGATCCATCCTCGACTTACTCCCCTCAACTGTACCCAAGAATGATGTGGTGGAAGCATGTAATTCGCACTTCTCAGCCTTAATATAGAGTTGGTTCTGAAGCAGTCTCCAGAGAACAACACATGCTGAATGTGTTCAACCATGGAACAAGAAACAATCAGGATGTAATTTAAGCATACAATAACAAATCTGTTAATCTTGTCACCCAAGACATCGTTAACCAAGTTTTGAAAAACAGGGTTAGGGTTAGGGCATCTTGATAAGTTCAGTGACTAATCTGCTGATAGTGATTAGGTGGCCATCGATGGCTCTAACATGAAGTGGTTGTGGTAGAGAGAAAACTCTGATATCCCACCTCCTCACAACTTCCTCAGACATGAAGTTGCTGTCAGAACCGGAATCAATAAAGATGGTCTCTGGACATACCTCTCCTCTGACATGGAAAAAGACCATGGTCTGATTTAGCAGAGAAGGATAGGAAACAGCTCACACACGTCTCCACCTTGCATGTGGAGCCTGGCCTTTTGCTGAACAAGCATTATAAATATAAAATATTCTAAGACAAAAAAAAAGTACAAGAAATTTGTATTTCCATTTCATTGCTCTTGCAAAGGGCTGACAGGTGTATCAAATATGAGACATTCAGCTTTAAAGGGTTAATGTTTGCACATAATTGGTGCAATTGAAGCTTTAAGGGGAGGTTTCATGCCCCCAGGAGCTTATTCCATCAAATCTGAAGACACGCTTGAGCCAAAGTGAAGAACTGCTGGACGGATTACACTTCTGTCAGTTTGGGAAGGACTCTAAAACACAGGTCTATGCAGACATGTGTGCATGAGTTTAGTGTGGGCTTCCACGCACTGCCTGAGAGCAGCTTTGCAGCCAAATAAGAGCCCTTTGGGGAAACAAAACCAAAGCTCAGACGAGCTCCAGGTGGAACACAGGAAAAAACCTCCCAAAAGGAAAGCCCAGAGTCTCTTGCATGTTTGTTCATCTTTCCAACTGTCAAGGACCCTGCCATGGCTGGTTGTTATGGCATAGTTGCCAAGGAAATCATGACTGAAGAATATGCATAAATGTTTTGGTGCTATGTGAATTCATTGAAGTATGTTTATGAGTCACAGGTTTACCAGAGACCAACCTTATTGTTGGTTCTATAGTGACACAAGCCTGAAAGCTGCTGCTGATGCTGCTGAAAATGATGATGGTTCAATCTACGTCCCTGTAGATGCTGTTTCTGTCCTGAAGTGCAGAAGTAGAGAACAGAATACTGACCATGTGTGACTTGCGCACATGCTGACATGTATGTGTGGAATATGCTGAAGAGCTGTGGCTGTGACACAGACCAGTCTGAGGCTAAAAATGGAAAACACACTTACTGTTGCTGAGAAGCTGCAAGAAGGTGCTGACTGAGGGATGTGCACATGCACTCATGCTTACATCCACCATCCATGTTCCTCTGACCGTGTTCATAAACTGGCCTGCAGAAGGAAATTCTGACACTCGGCTCCACTAAGAAATGCTTGAAGTGATTTATGGATCTGAAGGGGGGAATGTAACACTCCACCATGTCAGTTGATTTCTTCAAACATTTGGTTTGTTTTGGTCCCACATTTTCCTGGTTCTAAACCTTTTCATGGTGTGATGATTCATTTTTTTAACTGTGTTATTCTAAGACGCTCCTGGTTGGAGTTCAGCAGTGTGGGAGAGTCTGTGCTGCACCCACACAGGCAATCTGCAAACTGCCTTTCCTCCAAGAAGAAAATTCTATTTGTAGAAAAATTCAGCCTACAGTTGTTTCTGTTACATGGGGATAATTTTATTTACCGATTAAACTTTACCTTACATACACACACACAAAAAAAATGGTAATTCAATGAAGGTTTTGTTTATGTCTATATCATATGATATTATCACTTATTTCTGAATGCATTTTCACTTCAACAGTCACCAGAGGAATGAAAATTCGAGTTTCTCATAAATATTTAAACAAAGCACCTGTTTAAAAGAATGAACAAAAATAGTTGAAGACATTGGTGTGTTCTGATGTTTTAACTTTTTAATTTATTAGAACATGTAATTTATGGAGACCTAAAACACAAACATTATTCGTTTTGTAAACTACTTAAGGAGATGTCAGCTGCTGATGGGTTAGGATGGTGACCAAAATTAAAATGATGTGCTTAGTAAATACAGTAGCATCTCCAGTACTGCTGAGCCCCTGATCCATTTGACTTTGGGATTGAAGGGATGTGAACTTGGGGTTGAAACAAAGCTGATTTTTGGTGTCCCCCCCGATTTGGTGAACCTTCTTTGGAACCAGTATGTCTGCCACTGTCACAAGCACCATTTTTTCAGTGTTTTGTTAGTGTAATTAAACTTTTTGTGAAATATATTAAAGAAATTGCTTCATTTTTCTCTCAATTAAATCAAATTTCTATTAACTAAATAAAAAACAGTTTAATCACAGAGGTTCATTCTTGCCTTAAAATGTAAAACATCATTAAATCTTTTATAGTTCTACAAACTACAGTGTTTCTAAAAATGTTTACAGCTTTGTGTAGGTTTATGCTGAAGTTTGCACACGCTATAACTGTCTTTGTCTTTTTTCTGTTTTAAAGCAACCATGACAAACTAAACTTTGATCAAACACATAAAAGAAAATGGAAAAACATCTTATTTTATTAGAGTGTGGTATGAAGATGAAATAAAACTTTAACAAAAAGAAGAGAAAAATAACAAATCTTTCTAGGGATTAAAAAAGGAACAAACAGGAGCAGCTTTGATTGATTGATTTGCTAAAATCATTGAAGTTCATTTTTTCCTCATTAATGTACACACAGCACCCCATATTGACAAAAAACACAGAATTTTGGACATTTTTGCAGATTTATTAATAAAGAAAAACTAAAATTTTACATGGTTCTAAGTATTCAGACTCTTTGCTGTGACACATATATTTAACTCAGGTGCTGTCCATTTCTTCTGACCATCCTGGAGATGTTTCTACACCTTCATTTGAGTCCAGCTGTGTTTGATACTACTGATTGGACTTGATTAGGAAAGCCACACACCTGTCTATAGAAGACCTTACAGCTCACAGTGCATGTCAGAGCAAATGAGAATCATGAGGTCAAAGGAACTGCCGGAAGAGCTCAGAAACAGAATTGTGGCAAGGCACAGATCTGGCCAAGGTTACAAAAAATATCTGCTGCACTTAAGGTTCCTAAGAGCACAGTGGCCTCCATAATCCTTAAATGGAAGATGTTCTGGACGACCAGAACCCTTCCTAGAGCTGGCCGTCCGGCCAAACTGAACTATCGGGGGAGAAGAGCCTTGGTGAGAGAGGTAAAGAAGAACCCAAAGATCGCTGTGGCTGAGCTCCAGAGATGCAGTCGGGAGATGGAAGAAAGTTGTAGAAAGTCAACCATCACTGCAGCCCTCCACCAGTCGGGGTTTTATGGCAGAGTGGCCCGACGGAAGCCTCTCCTCAGTGCAAGACACATGAAAGCCTGAATGGAGTTTGATAAAAAAAACATCTGAAGGACATCAAAATGGTGAGAAATAAGATTCTCTGGTCTGATGAGACCAAGATAGAACTTTTTGGGCTTAATTCTAAGCGGTATGTGTGGAGAAAAGCAGGCACAGCTCATCACCTGTCCAATACAATCCCAACAGTGAAGCATGGTGGTGGCAGCATCATGCTGTGGGGGTGTTTTTCAGCTGCAGGGACAGGACGACTGGTTGTAATCGAAGGAAAGATGAATGCAGCCAAGTACAGGGATATCCTGGACCAGAACATTCTCCAGAGAGTTCAGGACCTCAGACTGGGCCGGAGGTTCACCTTCCAGCAAGACAATGACCCTAAACACACAGCTAAAATAACCAAGGAGTGGCTTCACAACAAGAGAGACCTGAAAATGGCTGTCGACCAACGTTTACCATCCAACCTGACAGAACTGGAGAGGATCTGCAAGGAGGAATGGCAGAGGATCCCCAAATCCAGGAGTGAAAAACTTGTTGCATCTTTCCCAAAAAGACTCATGGCTGTATTAGATCAAAAGGGTGCTGCTACTAAATACTGAGCAAAGGGTCTGAATACTTAGGACCATGTGATATTTCCATTCTAATTTTTTAATAAATCTGCAAAAATGTCAAACATTCGGTGTTTTTTTGTCAATAGTGCTGTGTGTACATTAATGAGAAAAAAATGAACTTCAATGATTTTAACAAATGGCTGCAATATAACAGAGTGAAAAATGTAAGTGGGTCTGAATACGTTCCATACCCACTGTAGATTTCGTCATCCTCCTAGAGCAGCAGAAGGGCCTGGCTGGGAGGAAACCGGAGAACATAAGAGTCATTATTTACAACTATGGGGCTGAGAGGTTTAGGACAAAGGTAAAAGTGCAAAGGCAGGTGAAAAAGCTTCAATCCAATCAAAATCCAGGAGGGAACGGAAAATCAACAGGTTGGTGAAAGAGAGAAGGCAGCTGAGAAAGCAGTGGGAAAAGGCCTCTGAAAAGGAAATAATGGGACTACAAAATCTGCAGGATGACATAAAGAAACGACTAGCAAAGCTGCCTTGGAGATCAGAGCAGCTCAGACGACAATGTAAAAGGAAAGCACGAACAAGGTCCCTTTTTTACAGCAATCCTTATCGGTTTGTGAAAGGCCTCTTAGAGCAAGAAAAGAGCAAAACACTCAGAACACAGATAAAAGATATCGAGGAGCACCTGAAGAAAGCCTACTCTCTCTGATCGAAAGCATGAGCCAGTTACCATCCCAAGTGACATTAACCAATCCATGCACCCAAACATCAAATGGACGTAAGGCCCCCGACACTGGATGAGGTGGAGAAGATTATGAGGAAGACAAGAGAAGGGTCAGCACCTGGGCCTAATAGTATCCCTCACAGGCTTTATAAGAACACCCCCAGAGTTCTTAACTATCTCTGGAGGCTGATGAGAGTGGTGTGGCAGAAGAGGGAGTTTCCAAAAGCATGGAGAAGAGCAGGGGGGATCCTGATTCCCAAAAAAAGGCTTGTCAACTGTCAGCCAGTTTTGCCAGATTAGCCTCCTAAATGTCGAGGGGAAGATTTTCTTCAGAATCCTGGCCCAAAGGCTGTTGACATTATTGCAGAGAAATAACTTTGTTGATATATCTGTACAGAAGGCTGAAGTACGATCGGGCTGTCACAACCCAATCTGCTTTTGTATTGTATTTGTATTGCGCATGCAAGAAGATGGCGGCACTTCCTCCTTGCGGTTAACACTTGCGACAGTCGTAATAGTTGTCCTATTTTTGACAGACGATCCCGTTGCTACAGATGTTACTCAGATTTGTCCTAAAAATGAAAACCTCCATGTTCAAAGAAATTCTTTTCTCAACAAAGGACCGCTTCTTCCAACTGAATCACAACGTCGTCAGCTAGAAAGAATGGATCCAACTTCAGACTGAAAGGTAATTACAATGTTTATGTAGAACTCGCGGTCCTTGATTTCCAATAAAAACAGTGCTTTTAGTGTGTACTTATTTTTCTGATTATGGAGGACATGTTTAAAGAAAATTAGACTTAAGATTGCGTTTCTGAACATTTCTGTCTTCAAACTGTTTTGAATCAAGAGCAGACAAAAATGCAACAAACAGAAACAGAAATCAGGAAGAACATGTCCAAACAAAGGAGTAAAGGTTTCAATATGATTGTTGCAAAGGAACAGCTGGTGTCAATGTCCTTTTGAAATCTTTAGGAAATAAGATATTTAAGGTCATATTCCAACATATTAACAGACAATCTCTCTTAGAGGCTAATCACATCACATAACATTATACTGGCTGTACAAAAGAGACAATACTTAAGAAAAAGAAAAAGAAAAGAAAAGAAGAAGAAAAGAAAAATAAATAAGAAAAAAAAATAGAAAGAAAGAAACAACCAAATATTGATGTGTTGAAAAGTCATTTTTGGCATTTCCCCAGAATTGTATTGTTTTTAATAAGTTTTAATTCATTAATTCAGCAAATGTCAAAAATGATATTTGCTGAGTAATAATATATTATTAATAATATTTTAGAAGAAATCATCAAAGTTGTCCATAGATAATAATATAGTAACAAAAAGGGGGGATGTAAAGTTGAAGAATAATCCAATTTCTAATTTTTCCCTGAAAATGTTGGAATGTGTTCATGAGAAAAACAAATGTTCCACAGTTTCCTCTTTCAAATGATAAATACAACAAAAAGAAAAAACAAATGCAGGTTCAACGTGAAATTTAAATCTGCTTTGAAGAAATTCACCAACAGGATCAATGTTATAAATTCTTTTGAAATGGGTTTCTTTGACTCTGGGTAAAACAGGCCATTTAACAAACTCTGAATGGCCCTTGATTATTGGAGATTGACTTTAAATAAATCTGTCAAAAGAAGTTTGGTTGTAATTATGATCAATTTTATGTTTGAAAATATGTTTGTGTTAAATCTATGAAGCTGCAACCAAAAATCTGTAAAAGTGGCAATTGTTCACTGTCATAAACATTTTAAGACGTTATTATTGTCATGAACATCTCTAGAGATACTATGACTTCGGATCTAAGTTTTTTTTCCAGTGAACTTTATTGAACCCTCTGATTTGTAACGGCCATAAAATGCTTTAGCGGAAGTTACGCAATATCCATGCGCGTCGCAGAGTGTTTTTAACAAATGCGGATCAGGTGGTGACTCTTGCTGGAATTATCGCTTGCCTCCTTAACCTGCACCCCCCATCTTTGTGTAAGTTATTGCAATGGCTGAAAGGAGGCTCTGAAGTCGTGGTCTGTCGAACGCTTTGTTTTATTTTGGCCTTTGTAGAATACACCACAGGAGCTCCCGCTCAGAACTGAAGCAGCCCGAACAACCAAAACCAGAGAGCAAATTAATACATGTCGGCTCCGCCCCCTCTGTCTCTCTCACCCCCTGCCCCCCCGCTGCATGACACAAGTTCTTGTATAGCAAGCAACATAAAGAAGGGGGCAGGTCCCCTGCCGCTTGGACTTAGCTCAAAATCGTTAAAATATATATAACCTAGATCAACATTTTATTTCCTCTTCCTGCGATCAACAGACTTTATATGTTCGTGTTCGACTTATCGTCTTCCTTTTTTCACTGTAACATTGAATTACTCGCACTTTAACTTGTTGATTTGCATTAGTTCCAACGTGGTTCCGATCGTGTTTTGTGTGTTTTTTGTCCTATTTGGGGGCCTGTAGACGAAGTCACATGAAACGTCTGTGATTGGTTGGTCAGCAAGTGCGATGCTGTGATTGGTCAGAACAACATAGGCGCAGGGGCGGGACGTGTTTTAAGGAAAACGTCCTTATGGTCTCCGTTTAGCGGCGTGTTGCAGACCTCGACACTTTATCTGGCCGTTTCCTCACAGATTTACCGAATCGGATACATTTAGTGTTAAAAATGAAAGTCCAAACCTTCGTGACAGAGCAGGTCTCTGTGAAGTTGTTAGCTTAGCATATTAGCATCGCTCAGGTGAAGCGAGCGTCAGCGGGATCCAGGAAACCTGCACCTGTTTGTCGGGCTTCTTTTATTTACAGGTGGGGTTGAAAATCAAACAGTTTTTTTTCTGAGTTTGTTCAGGTTACAGACTGTTAGAACTTTTCCCTTTACTTTTGGATCCTCGTTTGAACGTGTGAACATTTCCCAGCATGCTCCTCCTGGAGGACAGTCACCTAAAATTTTTCCAAAACTTCTTTTTTTCTATAAGATGAAGTTCTTCAAGAGCTTCATGGAAACTCTTGAAAAGTGGATGGGATTCACTTTAAAGCTTGTTTTTGGTGTTTTTCTCCGTCTTTCAGACAGTTGTAGGTTTTGTCACCAGTTACTTTGGAGACAGCAGGTTTCAGGAAAAGATTATAAGTTCTTCTTTCTTTGCCACAGCATGAACTGCCCTCCCTCCAAAAGGCTGCGAGGCTCGAAGAAGGATGTGTTGACCTCCCATGTTGATCCTTTTGGAGATGAGGAAGAATTTACCCAGGATGACTTGGATGAAATCGACATAATTGCCTCCCAGGCCATCACTTCTGCTGCTAAAGGGCCCGGGTCCAGACCCAGTACGGACGTCTGTGGGTCCAACTCATCTTCAGCCCGCCAACAGAACAAACCTGCGAGCAGAGAGAATGCCTCTGAGTGGAACAGAAGGCGAGGACAGTCAGGTGAGTCCAGTTATGTTACAGTTGCTCAGGTGACACTGAACCCGGACTCACACAGCATGCGGTCTGGCTCCGGTGCGGCTGCAGAGTGGTCTAGCTGCGGCACATGACTCACCTTGGCTACTGATGGCTTGCAGTCCTGCTGCAGCCACAGGCTCTGCTGCTGACCTCACAGACCTCTAAACTCTCGTGGGTTCACGCAATAACCCGCCCTTTACAGAGGAAGAACTAGTAAACAGAACTTTGTTATGCAGAAAACGGGTTTTATTTTGTTTTATTTTTATTCGCTCACATGATTTCTGGTTTAGGTCGTTACATTTGCCCCAACACCACAAAAACGAAATGGATTGCTGGATCGCACTGGGTGCAGTGTGAGTGCTTCTGGTACTTTTCAAGTTTTGTAAAGACTTCAGCGTCCACACTGGAGCTGGACTGCATGCAGTGTGAGCCCGAGGTCAGAAGATATGGAGATTACAGAACTTCATAAATCTAGTTGCCGCAGGAAACATTTCTGACATAAGCTTCTTAAAGGTGCAGTTCAGGCTTAAACTTTGATAGAAAAACTGATCTTTTTTGCTTTGTGTTTTGTGCAATTGAAACAGAACTCAGTGATTAAGATTCTGTAACAATACATTTTACCTGCAGCTTTAAAACATGTTTACTTTTGCTGATCCAGAAAAAGATAGTTTTTCAGCTTGGTGTGTATATTGGAATAAATAGCTGTAAGCTGAAGTCTTATTGTGTTTTTAGGAAACACGCAAACGAACTGTGAGTTGGACAGGGACGATGCATTCCGACTCCTGGAAAACCAGCATGCAGAGCTGAAGAAGAAGGTGAGGCTTGTCATGAAAACAGGAAGTACACAACCTTATACACTATACTACCAAAAGTATTGGTTCCCCCATCCAAATGATCAGAATCAGGTGTCCTAATCACCTGTCCTGGTCACAGGTGTAGAAATCAAGCCCTCAGACATGTAGACTGTTTTCACAAACATTTGTGAAAGAATGTTTCGCTCTCAGTCAATTCCAGTGTGGAAGTGTCATAGGATGATACCTGTGCAACAAATCCAGAGGTGAAATGTCCTAAATATTCCACAGTCAACTGTCAGCTCTATCAGAACTAAATGGAAGAGTTTGGGGACAACATCAGCTCAGCCACCAAGCGGTAGACCATGTAAACGGATGGAGAGAGGTCAGTGGATGCTGAAACTCAGAGGTCACAGACTTTCTGCACAGTCAGTTTCTGCAGAGCTCCAAACTTCATGTGATCTTCAGATTAGCCCAAGTCCAGTTCACAGAGAGCTTCATGGAATGGGTTTCCATGACCGAGCAGCTGCATCCAAACCACACATCACCAAGTGCAAAGCGTGGGATGCAGCGGTGTAAAGCACGCCGCCACTGGACTCTAGAGCAGTGGAGACGCCTTCTCTGGAATCATGAATCACACTTTTCCATCTGGAAATCTGATGGACCAGTCTGGGTTTGGAGGTTGCAGGAGAATGCTACATATCAGACTGCATTGTACCAAGTGTGAAGTTTGGTGGAGGAGGAATGATGGTGTGGGTTGTTTTTCGTGACTTGGGCTTGGTCCCTTAGTTCCAGTGAAAGGAACTCAGAATGCTTCAGGATACCAGAACATTCTGGACAATTCCACGCTCCCAACCTTATGGGCAGCCTTCCCAGAAGAGTTCAAGCTGTAAAGCTGCTAAAGGTGAACATACATTATATTGAACTGTATGTGTTAGGAATGGGATGAAACTTCAGTTCATATAGTGAATATAGTGTAACTGCCACATGATGGGTCACAGGAAATCAGAACCAGTGATTATATAGGCTAGAGAAGCAACACTAGCTTATTACCATTGTCCAAAATACATGAAGAGCGATGCCATATGAGATGGGGAACAATGAGACATGGCTGAGCAGAGACAATGAAAATGATCAGAAAGTGCTTAACTTTGGTCCAATTTTAAAAAAGTAAAAAACGTATCATCAGAAAAATAGGACCCAGGCCGTGGTATTAAGGTTTTTGCACAAGATGCAACAGATAAATGTCATTTCAAACTTTGAAACTTTTCAATGCATACGTGATGCTTGGTTGTGATTTTATTCAAATCTACACACAGATTTACACAAACTGTTGTGTACCTCTTTGGTCTGTGTTTCAAAACGGGTCAGTGATCACTGCAGATGTCTGAGCGTACTGGCAACAGTTCACCCTGGTTGACTGTCGCTCTGGTCCTGTTGGACCCACAGACAGGAGAGAGAGCACAGTGAGCACTTCAGTCCACGGCCCCGGTGTGGCGAGGTCTAGACGGCGTTCACTGTAAAGTGTGTGGCAGCCAGGGCTTATTGAGTTGGAGCCAATTGCGATGCGCCACTGCGGGGCAAATACGCCTGATAGGGGTGGCAAGAGTCAGGCACCCCTGCGAGGCGAGCAAGCAGTTTTCCGTATGCCATGTGTCCCTGTCTGCTCGACGCTACTGAGGAAATCCCGGTTACTTTCTTGTCCTCCGCTTAGTAATATGCTTCCCAGTGGGTTGTCTGGTCTGATCTCAGGTCATCCTCCATAAAACAAAAGCATTGGTGGTCCTGTCAGAAAACATGGAAATATTGTGAAGTCTAAAGCTAAAAATTAACTCAGATCTTCTTAAAACTTATTCTGGAAGTTCTCCTTTATTTGCTTACAGCCAAAAGTCACATCCTTGTTCTTCCAGCTCAGTTTGTACAATTGTAGCACAGCTGTAAATCTTGACCTATCCAATATGGCGTCCAACTTTGCGTATGCAACAAGTTAGCGTGGAGACTCTAGCCTATATAGATCATTAATAATAATTTTAATAATGGATTGGATTTTTCTGCACTTTCCAGACGCTCAAAGCGCTTCCAATGTGTCTCCCTGATACAACTGGTACAACTACCTGAGGTACTGTGGCCCCGGTGGATCGGAACTGTCCTCCCTGCAGCATTCTGCCAAAGGGATTAATAAAGTTTAAATTGTATTATCATTTTCTTGAAGTTAAAACCTGGTTGAAAGTTCCAGAATGTCCTATATCACAGGTGTCAAATTCCAGGCCTCCAGGGCCAGTGTCCTACATGTTTTCCAACCAACCTGCCATTCAAGCTCCTTAATGACTAAACTCACCTAATCCAGGTAATCAACAGATTTATGGAAAACCAGCAGGGGACCGGGCCTCGAGGCCTGGAGTTTCACACCCCTGTAGGATAAATCTGTTTACTTCATGGAATTCAGGAAAGTTTTTTTTTTCCTGTTGGTGATTAGCTGAAGGAAGTGGAGGAGGAGATTTTACTGAAGAGCGGGGAAATCCGGGTCCTTCGGGACTCTTTGAAGGCGGCTCAGCAGGAGAAAGAGGCTCAGAGGCAGAACCAGGATCTGCTGGAGACCCAAAGGCAGAAAGAGCAAAGGGAGAAGCAGAAGGAGCTGAGCAGGAAGGTAGGATGAGAGGTACACACTCACAGCTGCAGACGCACACATACAATCAGGGTGTGTCCAAATTCGAGTGCTGCATCCTTCCATGGCCACGGTGGCCGGGTCCTTCATAAAGCTGGTAGACCGGATGTTAACTGTTGTGAATTTGGACAGCCTAGCCTTCAGATAATTCCGAATGTTACATCAGAAAATTTCCTATCGCCTGGCACACTTGACGTCTGTCCCGAACAGAAGCGAAGGAGCTCCAGATTCGTAGAGTATTGTGATATAGTTTTGTTTTAATCTTGGAGGAATTAGAACAGCTGTATTGCAGTCGCAGGCACATTCAGGCTGAGACATAACTATATGCAGCTATTGTTTACAAGCAAAACAAAGCTCTCAGGAATTACATATTAGCTTTAGCTGGTTTATGGATATTTTTAGCAACTTAATTGCATGTTGTAAAATGTAGAATTACTATAGTAAATTCATGGGTTTGTAGAGTACATAAAATACTTTAGAATAAAATTTAAAGTTTTAATTTATTATAATTTACTCTATTAAATGTAACTCAGGAAAAGTATTTACCCACTTCTGAGAATAAAAATGTAGACATGATAATTATTTTTTAAAAAACAGATGACAAATAGTTTTAGATATTCGTTTTATCCTTTGACCTTTTTTAATGCAGAAAATGTTTTTAACCATGTTTACCCTGTTATTTGAAAGCAATAAAAGTAGCATTAAAGTGCAGTGTTATCATATTCACCTGAGTATATTAGGGATTTACCTCCATGCCATAGCAGCCGTTGGCACCAGTAAAAATGTGGTTGTTCTCCCCCTTAAGGTCTAGAAATGCCGTAGTCTGTTCTTTGGTCCCTAAAATGACATAAAATTACGCTTTTTATTATTTTTTAAAAACGTTTTCATTAGGAAAACAGTTAAACAACTACAGGATCTAGCATACAAGCGAGATTGCTGTTATAGCACTTTTATTGTAAAATTTCAAGTCAAAATACAGGTCAAAATAATGTTAAAAGGCTTCGAATGAATGCTCAAAACTACAAACTTATCTGTTTAGAGTGTTTATTTACATTTAAAAGGGAAATGATCTCCAGCTCCAGGGTCCTGCTTCACCATTGTCAGAAAATCTCTGAGTTTGGCGCAATGCATCTTGGGAAATGAAAGGCAGTGAAGGATATAACTGAACAATCCTCAAAATCGGCAAAAAGAAGGCTATGTTCGTTGGCCATATTTGAAGCAGCCGCTGAATTTGGACAGCTCTTGTCGCGATGCTGTGACAGTCCTTCCTGGGCTGAGCCCAGGAAGGATGCAGCACCTGAATTTAGACACAGCCACTGATACAGACAGGCGCACATATACAGACAGGCGCGCACGTACAGACAGGCGCGCACACATACACACACACACACACACACACACAGGGAGCTGACATTCCTCTGGTGTTCTCTGCCCTCAGGTCCAGTCTCTACAGTCTGAACTGCAGTTTAAAGAAGCTGAAATCAATGAAATGAAGACAAAACGTATTAGTTCAGACAAAAACAAGATGGCATCTCCTCTGACTGCAAACAGGTTTGGGCTCCACCTTCATCACTGGTAACGTCAAAGTGGTAATCGGGTCAAAGTTTGATGTTGATCAGTTCTTCTTCTGTCAGATTCTCCTTCTTACACTGAGAAGACATTCCTGACACCTTAGCTCTCACAAATGTACCCCTCCAGCGTTTCAAGTTTAGTTTTTGTCTTGTCTCCAATGAATCATGATCTAGAATTTTATAGGGAGGTCCCAATCTGATCACCTGATCGGAAATCGGCTATCAGGAAATTCTGGAAATCATTAATCACGTGGTTGATGACTTGATCGGATCCAGATGTTGTCTCCCAAACAGTATTGTTTTTTATTTTATTATTATGACCAGCGCTTTATGTGTCAAGCCTAATATTCTTGATGAATACTCTACTAGAAGCATGTATGTCATGAACGGATCACCATATTTTATTGTCGTAAAGCGTTGCAGAATACAGCAGCAGTTCAAGCAGGAAGCTAACAAAAACAGACAGACAGCTGCTAACTGCGCTAAGTGCTAGCGCTGTGATTTAACCCCTTAAGACCCGAGCTGTTCTTTGAAATGCTTTTTGATTTCTCTGACAGAACCCCAGTTAAGTAAATCAACTACTGTTGTAATAAAACCCAAAATGTGATGTCTTAACACGTCAAAGTCTTAAGAGAATAAAAAAAATCCCATAATCTTAAAAATAAATTCATTAATAACAAAGTGTTTTAATGATTTCAGCTAGTCATGAATACATCATATTCACGCTAAAACAGCGTCATCATTGATTTTTCAGAATTTTTGATGATCACATTTGGTTAAAAATCTTCAATAGTTCTGAAGATATTAAAGGTAAAGTCACTAAACTGTCTTACATGATTATCACCTATATTTACTTAGTTATATTTTTAGTTTTTTTTTGTTTTTCCTAGGCAAAAATTATACAATTTTTACTTGATTGCTCAAATTACTTCACAGAAGTGCTCTGTTTTAAGTGTTAAATGATAAAAGAAGGTTAATGAAATAAAAATGTGGAACATTTGGATCTCTTAATGAAATGTGTTCATTTTTAAAATTTTACAACAGGATCGGGACTCTGTATCGGCAGATACTCAGTCAAATGACTCGAATTCAGATCATAAATTTAATAAGTTTTTTTTTTAATATACGTCTAGCTACAGCAAAAAGGAGATGTTTAGATGCCGTGTTTTAAGAGAAATGAAGTCTCTTGTAAAAGTTGAGTTTTTAATGCACGTGAAGTGAGACAATTTTCAGCAGTTTGAGCTCAAACCTCTGCGGTTCATCTGACATCTCTAACAGAGTCACTCTCTTCCCACAGCCAGATATGAAGCTGTGGTAAAAGACCTGTTGCCGACCCGGTTCTGGTTGTCTTTGCATCTCAGAACTGAGGAGCTGCTCAGATTTTCTTTTTTTAGTTTTCAGAATGACATCCTTATATCTGACGAGTGCTCGTGGTTTCTGAGCTTCTCTCTTAGTTAAACTCATGTGCCATCATTGTAGAAGCTCCACCTCTGTTGTATCATGAACATGTTTGTCTTTTCTCTTCTCAGTTCTAAAATCACACATAGCCTTTCTGCAGTGCATCAAGGGAGTGGGAGTAGCTCCTCCTCTCTAGTTGGAAATGACCTCTTCACCAAAAAGGCATTTGCTGTCCGAATATCTTCCAGAATGACAACGATGCAAACCCCAGTGAAGGCTAAGAGAGGTGGTGGGTGATGTTACAGACGTTTGCAGCTGTCTGTGTTCGCTCTAAATTGGACATGCTTTGTTTGTGCAGACAGAGGAGCATGCAGCAGCATGTGCACTGACTCACAGGACCCATCCCGTCCAGACCCCTTCCTAAGCATCAAACCTGCTCATCTGCAGCATAGAGGTGAGACGCTGTGAGCGGGCTTAAAAGACTCACAGGTATCTTATTCTGAAAATGTGGTTACCCGTGTTTTCTACCTATACATTCAAATACCAGAGGACACGGGAAATAGATGAAAACAAAAAAAAAAAACAGAAAACTCTGAAGATGGAAGATGTAGAAAGAAACTGATGGCACAATAAAAGAACTGATGGGCTTTGAGATTTGGCTTAAAGACAGGAAGTGAATGTGTGTTTGGGAATTCTGAGTTCCAGAGCTCAGGAGCAGAGCGGTAGAAAGCAGACGGAAGCCACGATGAGGAAGGTGGAGATGTAGTAGAGCTCAGACAGCAATGATGGTCTTGGAAATGAACTGTGAAAAGAACAGTGGGGCACTGGAGTTCTTCCAGGATTGGGGTGGTGGTGGTGGTACAGAAAAGGGAGTCTTTGAGAGGATGCAGGTGACAGTTTTGGACCATCTGGATGTTATGGAAAACTATTTAATGAAAGAAACCCAACATGATAAATTAAACATAAGCTGCTCCATTTCTGAAAAGTTTGAATGAACTTTGTGGGATTGTTCTCCCTGAAAGGCGGTGTACTGCTTGGATTGTTGTTGCAACAACCTCTGATGCCAGACACCTTTGGTCTCTCTGATCTGCTGGCCCTAAATCTGGAAGACTCCAGGTAAACGCCGTTCACTCTGTCACACACACACACACACACACGGCTGTAGTTACAGTCACACACACACACAGCTGTAGTTACAGTCACACACACACACACGGCTGTAGTTACAGTCACACACACACACACGGCTGTAGTTACAGTCACACACACACACGGCTGTAGTTAGTCACACACACACAGATGTAGTTACAGTCACACACACACACGGCTGTAGTTACA
>BSAI01000087.1:188053-211238 GCA_036245035.1 Adrianichthys oophorus | reverse complement strand
ATATATATGTGTATATGCATACATACATATATATGTGTATATGCATACATACATATATATGTGTATATATATATGTGTGTGTGTATATATATATATATATATATGTGTATATATATATATATATATATATATACACATATATGTATATATATATTTATATGTATATATATATATTTATATGTATATATATATACATATGTATGTATATGTATATGTATATACATATGTATGTATGTATATATATATGTATATACATATGTATGTATATATGCATATATGTATATATATATGTATGTATATGTATATAATGTGTGTGTATATATGTTTTTAAAACATAAGTTATTTTTTAAACAACTTAGTTTTCAAATGCCTTTTTTTTTTGTACAGTCTTTTTAACAATGAAATTTTTGTCGTTTTCATTTCAATAATTGAAGATTTAATTTAAGTTTAAATGTTGAAGTTGTTGAGCAGGTTATTATTGTGGTTATTATTGTGTTTGTGTTTATTACAACACAATAGAAATTTGTAAAAATTATGGTAAAGATTTGAAGAGGAATTGTCCACATCGCGATTTGTTATTTGTTTTGGTCACTCGTGGTGCTGTGGCTTGCTTGAATGAATTATGAGTTGGGAGAAAAGAAATTGATCATTTGATGCATCGGAATATCACCTGAAATGAATGTGAACTGTTTATGAACTCTTAAAAGTATTGTTTTATGTTAACTAAAAAAAATGTAAAATGAAAAAGTGAAGCAAAGATTATGTAGCACATTTCTATCTGAACATTTTTCATTCAACTTACCATATTTTCTGAACAATAGAGCTCACCTGTGTGTGTGTGTGTGTGTGTGTATGAACAGATTCTTTAAACAGTGCCTTTTAACATGGCAGCAACTTTGCTGATTAAAACAGAACAGAACCAACAGAAATTAAGCGGTATTTCTTTACCTTCATTTCTCCTGTGTTTGAACATAAGCGCATTTCTGAAAAGAAACGCATCAAAGGATATTGACCCTCTTTTACAGTGTTTGCTCAACAAGGAAATAAATATTAATCAAATATGAGCACTTTAATTTTTATTTTAGGAGTCAAAATAAATGTTTATCTATGTAAAAAGCGAACTACCAATTTAAAACGCAGTGAGTTGTCATGGTAACAGAGCAGCAGCAGAGTAGTAGTCCGCTTGCATGTATGTGATGTTTTGTGTGAAAGTTGGCGCCGTTTCTGTTGAGGAAGGTATTCATGTTCTGGAGACTCACAGATTTATTTTCCATTCACGTCAGAATAAACCAGAATGAAACCGAAGTCACCTCGTCCTTCTTGAATGAACACAACGCAGAGAACAGTGAGGCGTTTGGGGACCTGCTAAATGTGGGAAACGCCCATTCCATTAGTCGCGTTTCCATTACTTCTGAAATTGAATTTGCGATACTAAATTCGCTTCATGGAAACTTCGCCATTTCGTAACAAACTTGCACTTATTGAAAAAAGTTTCTGGGCTTAGAGCTGGTTTTTGGGGCGTATTGAAATGGACATTTTTCACTAAACTGCGATAGAAACACTTTTTGCGCTTCTTGGAATGAAGTGTCTGCGCTGCACAGCGGGCGCTACGAGGGGTCCCGCAGTAGCTCATTAAAAGCTGCGTGACAAACGGGATTGTTGGAGTCACAGCTCCTCTGTTAAATCATCAACCAAGATTTCATCCAAATCGCCGCTCCCACCCGGGAGGAGCAGTTCCGCTTACAGCTCCTGCTCAGAAGTCTCCTTTGACAGATGATGATGAACGCTGGAGCCATGACAGAAATCTGAATGGACCTGATGTTATCAAACAGAAAAAAGGTCCAACTGGTCACTTGTTGGTTCTTTTTTTAATACCGCTGAACGTCTGTTTCCATTTCTATACATTATCAATGGTCTAGCTGCGCTGCACGCGGTCCCCAGAAGTATTACTCAAAGCTCCCTTTTTGTGAATCAGCTTAAAACAATGGTGGTTTTGAATGATTTATGGTGTGAGTTGATTTGTGCTTATTTGTGTAATTGCTTTTTTTTTGTCTATACAGTTTTGCGCGTCTGTAATGGAAATGCAGCTATTGATGCCATCAGACATTCAAGATACACAAATGAAAGACAGGCTAGAACTTCAGAAAACAGATCATGGTCATCTTGTGCCGGAGGTGGAGGTCGTAGCTGTTTACGGCGCCAGCCATCTGCTGTCTAGTGTGGAAGAAAAATCCACAGAATAGTCGCATCATAGTATAAGTCTCAGGGTTCAAAACCTAGGAAAAAAGTAGCAGTTTATAGTCCAGGAAATATGGTAATCTGAATCAAAAACGGATATCAGAAACAACTTTTTCTTTGTAGGATCATTTATTTTAACAGCAAATCAGATCAGAGAAGATCTTTTTTTTTTTAAAACACACAGGGCATTGGTGATTTTTGTTTTTAGGCATTTAAAGTTGCAAATGCACTTAGATTTTTACATGTAAAACTGTCTTGATGTGTTACAGTGAATAATCTTTGAGTCTGAATAAACTTTAGCCCAAAGTTCACACACTTGAATACGAGGACGCTTTTAACAAGTTTTACTCATCTTTTTTGGTATTAATTTGTACCTTGGTTTGTGAATTCTAAAAGAGGATAGTAAAACTTTCTTAATTTTGTTTCTAGTTAAGAATGTTTTTTGAAAATCATAGAAAGCAGCATCTGCTGAAATGTTTTATGAACTCAATTCAAGATATATGATTAATACTTGTTTCATAAACTTAACTGCCTCCTGCATCAAGTCTAATGGGATGTCTAAAGACTCCCACCTCCAGTTTATATGCTGCACTGCTGTTATCCACAAACAGAGCTCTAAATTAACTTTTTCATCACAAGGTATCTAGTAATTTGACTATAAATAAAATATAAAACAACAAATGTTTCTTCTTATACGCTTGCATGACTAATTTCTGCCCTGCTGGTAGAGCTGTACTGCATTGCTGCCTCTGACTGTGTGGTCTAAAATTGTAGAACATCTGGTGTTTTTGTTAGAACAACAAAAGGGCTAAAATGTAATTTACAGAATACATAGACTAAAAAAACAAGTTCCGTACAAAGTGGATTCATGCCTGTTATTGTATTTTTATAATATAGTTTTTATAAGTGTCCTACAAATTATTTTATTATTTTAAGTCCCCCTGTTATAACTTAAAAAAAATGTTCCCAGCGGTGTTTTAATGACGTTTTTAACCAAAATCCCACGAGTTGAAGGTCTTAAAAAAACATATTTCCTGTTTATCTGAAGCCTCTGTTTCCAAACCCTCCTCATGGGCGTGACCGTTGGTGCTGAGCTGTGTAGCCCCGCCCTGGTTCCCCCTTTCTGATGATATCTGTGTCTTACTAGCGAAAATTTTCACCGCTGCTACAAAAAAATGTCAAGCAAAAATGTCCAGCCGTATCGTTTTGAGCCAGATGCCCACTCAGACGAGGAAAGTTCTAGACCCTGCACTTTTCGGCTTTCAAGAAAAGTAGAAAAGCACTAAATAAGTATAAACCATTTACCAGTCGCACACAGGCTACATCTTGTGCAATCTGTAATCTGCAGATCAGTGACTGCAAAGTAGTGGTCTGCGATAGTGTTTTCAGACAGCATAGGATGGTGGTGTGTAGGAGGACTTTGGTAATGGGGAGAGAGAGGGAATCTGGTGGAAGCTGAAAAGATAAGAATGTTGCATGACTTTTAAGAAACAGTTGAAACAGACTCTGGGTGGTCAGGAGGAACTCCCAGATGATTTGATAACTACAGCTCATGTGATCAGAGAGAGAGGTAGGAGTGTACTTGGTGTGTCATCAGGAAAGAAAATGAATGAGGAGACTTGGTGGTGGAATGAGGAGGTGCAGGAGTGTTTATGGAGCAAGAGGCTAGCTAAGAAGAAGTGGGACACAGAGGAGTGAGGAGAGTACACTGGAGTACAGGGAGATGCAGCCTAAAGTAAGAGTAGAGGTGTCAAAGGCCTGGAAGCCACTATTCAGGATGAAACATCCAAGATGCATGAATACATCAAGATCAAGGCCCCAACTAACAGTGTGATCAGTGAATGTCTCAGACAATGGACAGCAGAGGATGCAGGAGGACAGATCCTCATGGGAGGACAAGGCCCTGCATGGGCTGTACCATCAAACCATAACGGAAGTGGCTGATATCAAGACGTGCTACCAATGGCTAGAAAGGCCTGGCCTCCAGGACAGCACAGAAGCGCTCATCCTGGCAGCTCAGGAACAAACCCTGAACACCAGAGCGATAGAGGCTCAGATCTACCAGACAAGACCCAAGGTGTAAGCTGTGGAAAGAGGAGCCTGAAACAATCCAGCACAGAACTGCAGGGATTAAGATGCTGACCGGGAAAGCATTCATGGAGAACCACAACCAAGTGTCTGGAATAGTAAACAGGAACATGTGTGCAGAATATGGACTGGAAATCCCAAAGTCAAAATGTGAAACATCTCAGGATGTGGTAGAGAATGAGAGAGCAAAGATCCTGTGGGACTTCCAGATCCAGACGGACAGGATGGTAATGGAAATAAACTAGACATTGTAGTGGTGGATAAAGAGCAGAAGAAAGCTGTTGTGGTGGATGTAGCAGAACCAAGAGACGGTATACAGAGGAGAAGTGGAGCGGCTAGTCCTCTGGTGCAGCCAGAACTACCTTTAGCTGAGTCCACTAAAGACTGTGGAGATGACAGTGGATTTCAGGAAGAACCCTTCACTCTCACCCCTTCCACTCACAACTCTAAACAGAACAGTCCTCTCAACAGACTCACACAGGTTCCTCGTGTCCACCATTTCACGAGACCTTCAGTGGACCTCCCACATCAACTCACTCTGGAAGAAGGCCCAGCAGAGGTTGTACTTCCTCAGACAACTTAAGAAGTTCAAGCTGCCGCAGGAGCTGCAGACCATCTTCTACACTGCAGTAAGTCCTGACCACATCCATCACCGTCTGGTTTGGATCTGCTACCAGACACGACTGGGACAGACTGCAGAGAACCCTCAGGTCTGCTGAGAGGATTATTGGTTCCAACTTTCCCTCCATTCAGGACCTTTACAGGTTCAGGGTCAGGAAGCAGGCTGGTAGAATCTTGACAGACCCTTCACATCCCAGTCTTTTTAGTGTCCTCCCATCTGGGCGGCATTTCAGAACTTTGTGCGCTATAACCACTCGCCAGAAAGACAACTTTCTCTGAGCCATCACTATGATAGACACTCGACCGGCCACAGACACATAAACAAGAGAACAATCCACAGACTAACTGCTGTATCTACAATGATCTATTTTCTTCATATGTAAATATAATTTTTATTTATTGATTTTAGTTTTCTGTTTTATTACTGTATATACTTTTTTTGTAGACTATTTACAGTTATTTACTTTTCCTTACTTGCACACGAGAGAACAAGACACTGGAACTAAATTCCTTTTATAAACTGTACTTGGCCGATAAAGCTGATTCTGGTAACATCAAGAAGGAACATGAGAAACTGGAGAAATACCAGGAACTCAGAGAAGAACTGGAGGAAGCTTGGAAGGTGACTGACAGTGGTGATCGTGGTAACTGGATCAGTCGGGGCTGTAACCCCCAAACTGGAGGAGTGGCTACAGCAGATCCCTGAAAGACCTCAGACATCTCAGTCCAGAAAAGAGCAGTTCTAGAAACAGCTGAGATACTGCAGGACCCTCAAGCTGCCAGGACTCTGGTAGAGGACCCCAGCTTAGAGTGAGGTACCATCAGGAGGGTGGGAGGAACAAAAAAAGGATATAAATGTATGAGTATGTTTGGATATGGTGTATCCTCATTATCTGGTATAAACATTTTTATATCTGGAATAATTTGATGGTTTCTTCTCCTTAGATCCCTGTGTTTTGCTGAAAATATTCCACTTTATTAGAACCAGACCAGACAGAAAAGCGGCCCAGTCAGAATGGACTCTGTTGGATCTGCAGGTGAGTTTAGATCAAGTGAAATGTTCTCAGTCAAACCTGATGCTAACAGTGAGATTAATGAAGTAATGTGTCAAAACTCTGTATGGATCCTTTTTTCAAAGATCATGTGACTGCTGATTGTTGGATAATAATTTTCAATACTTTAAGTTTTACCGGCAGCAGAATTTGATGCAAACATGCATCTGTGTGTCTTTGTGCGTGTGTTTGTATGTTTGTCTGTGCTTGTATAAGGTGGTGACTCTGTTGAACAGACTAACTCAGTGGGCGGGGACCTGGAGGGTAGACATACAGAGCACCTGTCAGTGCAACACTCAGGTACATGTTACTCCTGTAGTGAAACCCTGTGCTGCATCTTGTTGCCAACGTGTCCTGCTGTTTCCTTAGCTTGTCCAGACGGTTGTGATTCTCCTCCATCGTCAGTGGTTGGATCTTCGATGCTCGAAGGAGTTACCAGTAACAACAGGTCCGGGGATGCTTTCATTGATCATACAAATGTCGGGAATACAGAAACCCAAAGGTTTCCTTTTCCTGCAGGTGTGAGGCAGTGTGCTGTTTCCTGTTTGCCGTGGAGGCACAGTGTGGCGGTGTCTCTCCTGCGGGAGTGTCTGCTGCTACTGCACTGGCTGCTGCTGCATCATAGCAGCTTCTCAGAGAGCTGCAGGCCGCTGCTGCACATGTATGACCAGATGATTCCCGCTATGCGCAACAGCCTGAAGAACATTCTTGAACTGAGCGAGAGTGAAGGTACACATGCAGACACACCGACGCTAAACCAGACAGACGCCAATGCAGACACACACAGATACACAACGGATGCTAGCACTCATACACTCACAGAAACTAACACAGACAAACACTTACACAGACGTTCTCAGATGCCAACGCTGATGTTCACTCACGCCGACGCGGTCGCACAAAAACTCCGTCGTAGAAGTACACACACATGCTTTATAAGAAAGGTGGTCACACTTTTGTCATAAAGTGTGACCCATACTATACTGTTTGTGATATACAATGCTCCCTTGTCCCTCAACAAAGACCGAATCTCTCAATCTCTCCAGATCAGCGTATTACTCCCTACTTATTCAAACAAAGGTAACTTTAAATCCCTGTTTCAATTGTTCAAGTCTTCCTCTCTCCAGACTTGCTGTGCCCTCACCTGCTGTCAACTGATACCTGTGAGGCCCTTATGATGTTTTCTTACCCAAAAAGTCCGAACAGTTCACTCAGCTCAGCTCTGACCTTCACCTTCACTCCCCCCCTGAACCCATCCAGCCTTTTAAGCCTTTTTCCCATTTTGAACTCCCTAGAGCCCCCACCATCTCAGTCCTCATCTTGAAATTCAAGCCGTCCATGTGTTCACTTGATCCTCTTCCCACAGATCTTGTCAAATCCTGCCTCCCCTCATTACTTCCTCTGCTCTGCGCCATCGTCAATCGCTTTCCTTCAAAACTGCAATTGTCACCCCAATACTCAAGAAGCCTGGTTCAGACTCATAACTGCAATAACCTTTACCCTTTTTTCCAAAAGACCTCTATTCTTCAAAATCCTAGAAGAAGTAGTTTCCAAACAACTTCCTTCTCACTTAACTCACAACTCCATTTGTGAGACATTTCAGTCTGCTTTCCGTCTCTGCCACAGCTCTGAAATAGCACTTATCAAAATCACCAACGACCTCCTCCTCGCTGCAGATTCGGCCTCACTGTCCATTCTCATCCTCCTTGACCTCAGTGCGACTTTTGACACCATCTCCTACATCATCCTCCTACAGAGACTTTCATCCATTAGTATTATCCATATACTACCCAACTCATCTCTCACCTTCACTCACAATGTGAGGAGTTTGTCATCCAGGACAGCTCGCTCTCTTTCCACGCACACATCAATAACATCACCCAGACTGCATCCTACCACCTCAGAAACATCAATCGTCTCTGTCCCTTCCTCACCCCTCAGAATGCCTCCATCCTGGTTCACTGTCTCATCACCAGTCATCTCAACTACTGTCACTCCCTCGTCTTTGGCCTCCCTCTCAAACTTTTCCATAAACTTCAACTGGTTCAGACTTCAGCTGCTTAGATCATCACCAAAACCACCCAATCCGACCGCAATCCTCCTTTATATTTTTGATGCCACTACCTCGCCCCTCTGTACCTCTCCAATTTGATCCACATTGCAAAACCATCCTGCTCCCAAAGATAAGCATCCTGTCTGCACCCGACCGTTCCTTCTGCCATTCTCAGTACCATGGGGTGCATGTTTTTTTTTAAAACTCTCCGAGAGCGTGACCTCTCTAATAGTCTGTGGTAACTGATTCCATAGTTTAGGAGTAGCAAAGGCACCTTCCCCCCAAAACTTAGGTTTGATTCTGGGAGCCAGTAACACACAATGGTCCGCAGAGCATAAGGTGGTGGGGGTGGGGGGTGTTAAAAGCAGACTGGAGAGGTTTGAATACAGATGGTGGAATAATGTCAATGCTAGTTTTATTGGATCTCAGTGCTGCATTTGATACAGTCGATCACGCTATATTACTCAAATGACTGGAAAGCTGGGTAGGCCACACTGGGCCAGTACTAAACTGGTTCAAAACGTACTTGGTAAACAGGAAATATTTTGTGTCAGTTGGTAACTTCACATCATAGCCGACAGAAATTACATGTGAAGTTTCCCAAGGCTCCATCCTGGGGCCACTTCTATTTAATGTCTACATGCTCCCACTGACCCAGGTTATGAAGAACAACATTAGTTATCATAGCTATGCAGATGACACACAGATATTTATTACAATGACACCAGGAGACCGAGGCCCTGTATAGACTCTTGGTAAATGCACTGAGGACATTCATGACTGGATGTGTCACAACTTACTTCAATTAAACACAAACAAAACTGAGGTTATTGTCTTTGGGGCTAAAGAGAAACTGTTGGAAGTCACTACAGAGCTTCAATCTATTCATCTCAACCAGGCCAGAAACTTGGGTGTAGTGATGGACACAGAAAAATCTGTTTAAAATTTTGCATTAAATTTATGAGGATGATATATTTAAAGTCCTAAGAAAGTAGAGGACGGGCCCGGATCAAAAGGACAAAGCTCAAAAGGGTTGAAAAGTAAAGATGATGTAAGGCGTCTAAAATTAAAATGTGACTTAATACACAAACCAGTCCACCTCCTCTGCCCACAGGTCTTGGGACATTAAAGCACTAAAGTTATCAGGTAAAAGTTCCAGCTAAACACCTGACTGAGCAGGTGTGATCCAGCTTTCTACAATGCCCAGAAAATCCAGCTTCTGGGAAGTCTTTCAAAATAAATGTTTGGTTTATGACAGATCAAGCGTTGATTAATCCAAACCTCCTTGATGTTAAGGCTAGGTCTGCGGTCTCCAGTGATGGAACAGCTGTCTGACAAATAAACACCGGTACTCTCATGCAAACCGGGTCCAGTAACTCAGAGTTCAACCGAACAACCAGAGAGGCCGGGTCCAGAGAAAAGTTAATTCCAACAGCGTGTCTCGGTCATAAGTGAGGAGCTTGCCAGTATTTTGGATTAGCCATAGCAAAAACAATACAAAGTTGAGTGGCAGACACACAGCATGCCATGAGCATCGGGGCTGTCATGCAGCTCTACACTGGCCTTTAGGGTCCTTAATTGCGTTTTAACAGAAATTGTATTGTTATTAAAGCAAACACACACACAGAAGATGTTATAGACACTCGCAGACGCTGAAGGAGTCACACATGGATGCTAATGCAGTCACACACACGCCAGTGCACTTACACAGCTGCTAAAGCAGTCAAATACATGCTATTGCAGACGCTAATGCAGTGACAAAGACGCTAAAGCACTCTTGGTAAATGGTGTATACAAGGTGGGAATCGAACCTACGCTGGATGGGAACCCTTCAAATCTCTGGTTCAAGCATTTTCTCGTCTGCTCTTCCTACTAACCCTATTCCCCTAGTGTGGAAATGTCCTGACTGGGAAGAACTTCTTATTGCCAGCAATCTGGGCCAGAACAAATTTCACACCGTTTACAGCGTTTTTAGCAGCTTCCTTTGTGTTACAGAGGTGGCTCTGGAGGACCTCTGCCGCTCTGAGGGGGACGACACCGAGGATATGGACACCGATGGCTGATCTGCTGACCTTACCTGATACTTTAACCCACTGTCATCTGGGCTGAGGACAGAGAGCGTTTCTGCTGAGGAATGAAGTGAGCTGTAACTGAAGGATGAACGCAAGCATCAGATCCAACAATAAAACTGAATCTGCTGATGTTCAATCCCCCCCGCACATGTGTGCAGTCATGTTTGTGGTTTGAACCTTACTTCACACTCAGGAAAAAACATACAGAAGAACCACAAGAAGGTCTCAGAACATCAGGACATTTCAGCCTCTTTAAAAGCTTTATGCAGATGATGCATAACACATGGATGGTATAGATGTCCTCAACATGTTGTGGGTGAGATCTGGCAGAATCTCCAGCTTTCATGAGTCAAGCCAATCAAAGTTCACTATGAAACCTCCCTTTTCTGGTCTTTTCAGATCAGCTGAAATAATGTCCCAGATGCCTGGAAAATGCACGCAAAAGGGTCTTAATTTTCAAAGTTTTCCTTGAGGACACACACACCCCCGTCAACGCCTTGTGGCTTCGGCGCTCAGCAGCGTCCAGCAGTGTCCAGCAGTGGCAGCCTCTTACTGTGAATACTTGAGGCCCCTGCTGATGACAGTATACTTTAAAAAGTTTAAAATGTCTGTTTTTCTATAGTAAACTCTGAAGATATGATAGGATCCTCAGTAACACGTCAACAACTGTTGCTAATAAATTGAATTTATTATAGAAGTAAAGCAGATTTGCAAAACTTTTCTCCAGCTGTCTTCTCCGCATGATCAGCGACACAAACTCCTGCAGATGATTGAGGGAAGAAAAACTCAGAAGGTCATGACTGAGGTACCTGTCATGGTAGAGTCCCCGTCACAGCGGTGACTGCTGCCACAGCTGCATGGTGGGTCATCAGTACAACATATTTTTAAAAGTCATCGTTTTCTGCTTTTTCTCTTTGTTTCTATGGAAACTTTGGAGAAGGTAACAGATTTTCTGCCGAACTTTAGCCCAAGCTTAAGGTCTGAGCAGCTTCATCTATGACCTCAGAGGCGGGGCTGTGGTGCATGGATGAGGAAGTATCAAGGGCTTCAGCTTCAGGTGGAGACCTGAATGTCCAAAAGACCAATAGAAGATAGGCACTAGAGGTTCAAGTTTTCCAGGACGGTGCATTCTCAGCAGTTTTCAGCTCCTGTGTGGACCTGATAGGAAGTCTGTTGGCTTGTCCTGCTGCCGCTCCACCGTCCATGTTGGGACCACTTGCTCATCGCTGTCCGGTATGTCGGTTGCCGTCACGCCTTGGCTGTGAAAGGTCTTGAGCACACTTTGGTATGGCATGCGCAGCTCGGTCATCCATGGATGCATAAGCAGCTCTGATGCCGTCAGCCTCTCACCGGGCTCCTTCTGCAGCATGCAGCCAATCAGGCACTTGGCCTGTGGCGACAACCAGCTGGGCAGACTGTACGCTCCATGTCGGATCTTGGCAAACAGCGCTGCGGGCTGCGTGTCCTGAAACGGGTATCGCCCCACCAGCATGGTGTACAGGGACACCCCCAGGCTCCAGATGTCTGCGGCCCGTCCCGAGTAAGACCTGTGTCTGCTGCACAGCAGCTCAGGGCCCACATAGGCGGGACATCCGTGTCTGTCCATCAAAGAGTCGTCATCGTGGTTACCATACAGAACGACACAGTCACTGAGGCCCAGCAGTGCCAGACGAGTCCTGGAAGACAACACCTTCATGAAAATGCTCGTCTCCGTGAGCTGCCGCGGATGCAGAGAACCTCACCTGTGTTTGTCAGTGAAGACGAAGCGCCGGAGCTTCAGGTCTCTCAGAACCACGCCATGACTGTGACAGTGTGCCACTGCGCTCACCATCTGGGCGAAGGATCGCCGTGCCTCCTCCTCGTCCAGGTGCTTCCTGTTGCGAACATATGCGTGCATGTCACCATAGTGATGGGGCAGGAAGGCGTAGACACCGTCTTGACTTGTAACCACATCCAACAGACTGCAGACGTTGATGTGCTTCCCGACGCGGCTGTAGCCCGCTAGCGTTTCCTGGTAACCCTGCAGGGGGAGGACCTGTAACGATCAGGAAAGTTTCACCTTTTTATGTACAGACATGCCTTCCTTTATAGAGAAGCTTTTCAGACTGCTAAAGCAATGAATCTGTTAATGAGCAGTTCAGTGTCACCTAAACGTAATCATGGAATGGTTTAAAGTCAGACAAAATTTTCACTCGGCGGACTTTAAAGACCCCACCGATAAAAATCCCGTTTGACTTTTTGGCATGTACATGTGGCATTTTTCTTATGAAATAGAACCATTTTAATAAGAAATCATTTCATTTTTACATTTCTGAGTATTTCTCCTTTTAAATCGCCGTCAGTCAAATTGTGATGTCACAACGGTCTAAGCTCTGCCCAGCGTGCACAAAGCGCTCGGGTGTGCAGGAGAAGAGAAGATGGCATCTTCCCACTTCTGTGCTGTACAGGGTTTCAATTCAATGAAAGGCCACAGAGATATCAGCGTTCATCCTTTTTCCAGGGACTTTGCTTTGACAAACAAACGGACTGAATTTCTTGGTCACAGCGACTTCAATTATCATTTGCTCATTTGCTGTCAGCACTTTGAAAAAGACTGTTGTAAACCGGAAGGAGAAAGAATTAGACATTAGTATGAAGTTCATTTTGAAGAAGGATGCAGTACCCTCCGTCGGCCTGCACCTTCACCGGTAGGTTTTATTTCAGGTGGATGTTATTTGCTCGTATTTACGTGTGACCAGCACAAAACGTGATGGAAATTCTTGTTGGCCTCACCTAATACGTGCAGCCAAGATGTACATTGCTGCATTGCATGCACGTATTTTAAGTGCGTCCAGGGCTGGCTTTTGTTTTTGGTCGCATGTATTTAACTTGAAGCTAAACTCCTGTTGTGCCATCACCCTTCTATGTGGGTGAAATGCTCATAACCGTAACCCTTCCTCTGGGTTTGTGCAGCCAAGAATGTTCAGCACTGGCCGCATGGATTTTGAAAATGACAGGCAAATGTATTTTTTGTTTTTCCACAAAGCTCTTCACTTTCTTCGTCTGAGTGGGCATCTGGCTCAAAACGATACGGCTAGACACAGATATCATCAGAAAGGGGGAACCAGGGCGGGGCTACACAGCTCAGCACCAACGGTCACGCCCACGAGGAGGGTTTGGAAACAGAGGCTTCAGATAAACAGGAAATATGTTTTTTTAAGACCTTCAACTCGTGGGATTTTGGTTAAAAACGTCATTATTAAAACACCGCTGGGAACGTTTTTTTTTTTTTTTATTATCATGGGGGGGGGGTTGTTTCTGCAGAGCGGCAGGAGTTAGAAATTAGAAATTCACCTCTGACTTGTGGACGGGGACTGTAAGCCTTCCCATCATGCCTTTGTTTACACTCTCCCACTAGCTTACAGCTATCCAGCCATACAGTTCTGATCCAGAATCCACCTCCAACGAGGAAAACTAAAACGTTCCTGGATCTGTCTGCGAGTGACTACATCAGAATGGGGTGGAGCAGGGAGCTTGTGGCCCTGACCAGCGTTTTCTACGTCACAAATATGATCTTTTTCTAACTGTCACTGTGTTCTTGATTCACAACAACTTGTATAAAGAAATACTCAGAAATGCAGTTTTAATCTTAATTTTTGTTATATTTCTCCTCCATCATCAGGAAAATGCCACCAGAACATGTTAAAAGCACAATTTTTACATCGCAGTGGGGCTTTAAAATGTGATCTGTTTACCTGGCAGGTGTGTTGCTGCTGTCTGTTCTCATGCACAGCTCTGTAGGAGTCTTCTTTTTGGCAGTGCTCTAGGAGGAGGTACGCTCCCACCCTGTGGGGATGTGCATTTTGGATAGATTTGGAGGCGGGGTTTCTGGGCCTGAGCCAAGGGGACTGGCCAGTGGATGGAGGGGGCGGGGCTAAACAGGGACTTTTGCACTTCAATGAGCTTTCCTGTGGCTCATCCAGGATCCTCTTCAGGCATTGCTGAGACCTGGTTGTGTCGGCAGCGACGCTCATCTTTAAAACAGCAGGAAGGAAACTCTGGTTCAAATGGGCTCAAAGATTTGTACTTTTCTGTCATTTTAAGTTGTCATTAACAATCTATAAAGCAGTGAAGGAGGCGGGAAATCCTTTTCTCCTGTGAAGTTACGTAGAAGAGAGGACAGCCTGTAGTTTGGGGGTTTATCAACACAGGAATCAAATCTGGACTGCTGTCACAGCAGACTGAATCCTGCAGACGCACCCTCTGCTGGTGACACCTCCATCCTCCTGAACCTCCGCCTCTGCAGCCGCAGCTGACTGCTGGCGTTGCTGCCCCTCACGTGTTCTGCTGTCTATAGGCGTCATGATGCAACTTCCTGAAAGCTGATGGGTGCCGCAGCTTTCACGTTGTTGCATCAGAACACAACAGTTAAGTTTAAAAGGCTTTAAGTGTTGTCAACAAAAACACAAACGCACAACAGCTGCACTGTGTCAAAGTTTCTGTACTTTGGTCAGTTTGGTGATGACAAACGTCCTGACGCACAGTACACACACTCAGAAACACACAGTCCACACACACACGTGTTTTTTGTTGTTCGGTATTAAAGGTTCAACTGGAAGTCATCAGGACCTCCAAACGCTGCTCCTTTGTGACGTCATCAGAGCAGGTCGTCCTGCTCCTCAAATGATAAAGTCAAAGAGCAGCTGGAGCTTCAGCAGAGCTTCTCTTCAGCTCATTTTCCTGACGTGACCCTCCAATGAGCGGTCCTTTTTAGAGTCATTTCGGCGTCTTCTCACTTCCGGTGACGTCACTCTGTGTGTTTGTCAAATTTTCCTTAAAAGGGGAGCCAACAAAATGAGTTGAGTCTCGTTCCTCCGTGAGCTGACCAGACGTTTGAACCTTTCACGTTTCCGTTCGCGCGTCTTACCTTTAACCGAGACCGCGGGTTCCTGCCTTTACCCGGGACTGGGAGCCTCCGGAATCCTCCGGTTCTCGCGTCAAAAACGGGTCCTCCTTCAGTTTCCGCGCGGCTCTTCCTGCCCGGTCACGTGCAGCTCCGACTCCCGCTGCTGCACCGGACCCGGTCTGGATTCGGGACTGCCGCCGGCTCCGCTTGGTCACATTGTTCCCCCGCGCGGTGTCGTCATGCAGTGGGCGGAGCCTCGGTGTTGCAATGCTGAGCGGCGCTTCGTCATCTGGAGGGCGGGGCTGAGGAGCGGACGTGCGCGTGCCGGTGTGCATGAACAGCCGATCCAAATCCCGCGCGCTCCCGTGGAAGACAAATTCCTCTTTCCACAGAAGTGCAGACGCGTACGGACACGTAGAATCTGCTTTTCTCACCAATGCTTCACAACCATGAGGAAGAGGAAGTGACGCACAAATGCAAGCATCAGTAAGACCCTCTTCATCCCTCAAATCTAAGTTAAATAAAAAAAAACTACAATCCTGTTCAAACCCGTCAAAACTTTGACTGATGTTATTCCAGCACAGAAAGTAATGGAAATTCATGTGGCGCCAGGCGGTGGCTTGGGGTTCCTATGGCAACTGCTGAAAAGGCGTTCCTTTAAATTTAATGTATCCCCAGGTCTTAGTTTTGGATGGACTTGTTTGGAGACGACAGAGACTCAGGGAACTATCACAGAAGCCATGAACACCAATATTTGCTGAGATTCTGCTTCATTAACGTTCTGCAGATGGACTTGGATGAATGTTAAAAACTAACACAGAATACGGCCGAGTAGACCTGCATCATGTCCTGAGGGGATTCCAAATGAGCTCAATCTCCTACCTCACAGGTGATGGACATTTCTACAGAATTATAAGATATTTCCTGATAAAAGTCAAAATAAAGTGTAACATGAGTATGGAAAACATAACACTACTAATAGAATTAAGGAATATGGAACCTTGGGGTGAAATCTACTGACATGCCATAAATAAAGAATAAAAAATGACTATATGAGTTAGGGTTTAAATAATTGTGGGCAAGGCAGCAATGTGTATTTTTGCCACACAGCCTATGTGTGACCAACATGAACTTCCAGCAGTTTTTGTGCTTGGTCACAGGTCGAATACATGTAAATATTGTTGCCCTGTAGAAATGCCAAGTTCCAAAAGTGGCCAAAGTGAAACACATTCTAACCCAAAGAGCACGCCACATACTGTATAATTCTCTGGTGTTGCCATACTTAACCAATGCTTAGAAATCTGGGGAAGTGCAAACAAAACAACTTTAAAACTGCTACACTTTACAAAAAAAGAGCTGTAAGAATAATACATAATGTCAATTATCGACAGCACTCAGGACATAAAATCAACTTCCAGAAATCAGAGGCTCTGCCTCTTGGTAACTTTGGAGACCATACCACCCCGGTTGATTTCCCATTCAAATGGTCACTCTCCGGTTTTATGTACCTGGGGATTACAGTATCAGCCTCAAATAAGGATCTATATAAACTAAATTTTATAACTTCTGTCAAATCAGTCAAGAATGATTTAAATAGGTGGTTTGACCTTCCTCTATCAAGCATGGGTAGGATCAGCTTAATCAAAATGAATGTTCTTCCTAGAATCCTATATCCAAAGCAAATGCTACTAATTAGGATCAATAGGTTGGCTATCTCAGATATCCAAAGATCTATATCTCGATTTGTGTGGCATGGCAAGAAACCACGACTAAAAATGAAGATTCTACAACTACCGGTGAACAAAGGAGGCCAAGCACTCCCCAACTTTCTGTACTACAACTGGGCTTGTCATGCCAGAATAGTAAATGGTTGGCTTAAACACTTCCTTTACCCAGAAGAACCCCATGTGAATTCCTGGAGCTGTTCCCCTCACTCCCTTCTAAGTTTGCTATCAGTAAATTTAAATGTACTCCCAGGAGAGGTTGAAAACAATTTGATCCTTAAGAACACACTCAGAACCTGGAGAGATATTACCAAACATGCCAGCCAGCAAGGCTCCTCATTGGCATTACAGCCATTAATTCATAATAAAGCCTTCCCCCCGGTTGGGGGGCGAGTATCTTCAGTGACTGGCACTCAAAAGTATTGAAATTTTTGGGTGATTTATTTGACAATGGAAACATCATGTCATTCTCACAGCTTCAAATCAAGTCCGGATCCCACGCTGCCAATTCTTTAGTTTTCTTCATGCCAGGCATTTTGTAAAATGGCTATGCTCACTCCCACTAGATCGACCAATTAAAAATCCGATTGAAGGCTTCCTATTGGACTTCAGCTTGTCGGCTGTTAACAAGAAGTTCATTTCTCTTGTTTATGGAAAGGTGCTTTTGTGTGACAGCTTCGAAGACTCTAGAGCTAAAGCGCTGTGGGAAAAAGATGTTGGGATTGATTTAGATGATGGGCAGTGGTGGAAGGCTTTTGAATCCGTAAATAAATTATTTTTATGCAACAGGCTGAGGGAAAATCAGTATAGAATACTACACAGATTACAGTGTACCCCTTACCTTTTGAACAAAATCAACCCCCAGGTCTCTGACATATGCATCAAATGTAAAAAGGAGACAGGAACCTATTATCATTGTTTCTGGTCATGTCCATTAATATCTAAATTTTGGAGAAATGTTACAAAAGAACTTGGTTCAATACTACTCAAAACAAAAAAACTAGATCCAGGTTTTCCTTCTGAATAAACCTCCAAAGCAGCTACCTGTGACTACCACGCAACTGATTTTATTGAAAAAACTTTTGCTCCTGGCGAGACGATGTGTTGTTCTACAGTGGATCAAGGAGAAGCCGCCCACAGTTACCCAATGGTACAAAGAGACTTTCCAAGTTCTTCCCATGGAACATCTTAGCGCCTCCTTGAGAGGGAATGATGATGATTTCTATCGGATTTGGCAACCACTTCTTAACTACCTTCCTGATGACCTTCTTGGTCTTCTACAAAGGGACGCTCCTCCTTTGTCTTCTCAAGAAATCGGTGAGGTTAGGGGAAGCAGCTTAGATAAGATAAAACGTGCTGTTATGTGATGTCCATGTGCACTACTTATTATTATTCTTTACCCTTTTTTTAAATTATTATTATTGCAACCTGTGTACTTGATTGAGTTGTGCTGTGCTGACTTGGTCATTGTTTTGTTATTTTAAAAATCTAATAAAATATTGGTTAAAAAAAATGATCGACAGCACACTGATCAGTTATTTCTAAAATCAAAGATTCTAAGACTTTTTGATCTAATAGAACACAAAGCAAGACATCATTTATTTCCAGTACATTTACAATCACTGTTTATGACATGAGCTGTGATTGAGCAACAATACATATCAGCAAAAACATAAGATAATAATCCTCAGTAAATATGGTCATGAAGAAGGATGATCGTAATTTACTCATACAGGTTGCTGTTTGTGTAGATGCTGGTTTATATTAATGATTTCATGTGTTGTGTGTATTGTTTATTATTGGTGAGGATGACAGGGGCTGAGGTCCCAGTGAAACAAACTATGGACAGGAAAAGTATAAGAATGATAAATCTGGTATGTTTGTATACATAAACGTGTGTGTGTGTAGATGTTTGATGATCACTAAATGTATTTAATTCCAGTAGTTGATGTAGATTGTATAAACTCAAGGCATAAATTTAGGGGTAGGATTAAAAAAGTAATAACTTCTTCCTATTCCTTTTCGAACAATACGTTGATGTAAAAAAATGTGTTATTATGTATATAGATTTCTTTTTCTTATGTTATATTGTCTTGTATGAAATGAAACGTTCCCTTGAAAATGTCCAGTTAGATTTGAGGTTTATTCAGACATCAAACTAAATGTTCTAAACTTATATTGAAGTATGCATTTTAATCATTGTAAACAAAGCTGAGATACAGTCATTTACTTTTCTGCTAGTATTTACATGTTCAGTTTCATGCTTGTCTGGAAATGAACCCAGCCTCACAAACAGTAAATTCTGTTTAAAAAAATCTCAACTCAAATCTATTTTCTTTGCGCTATTGCGCTATATACAAAGTCACTTTCTTAAAAGAAAAGTAAGGAACTCATTAATGTGGTTTGGGGAGGGGGGTGTGGGGTTTCCTGGCCTAAACGTTTCCCTGCTTCAAGCCTGGCCAATACCACGCCCCCAAACTGCCATATACCCACCTTGATTGGTCGTTTCGTCAGCTCCGCACACAACACTGGAAAAGGCCATTCATTCAAAACTGGCGGACTGCACTAAAATTAAACTTTCATATTAAGGCACGGGCAGCAAAATATCATCTTGAGGGCCGCAATTTGCCCGCGGCCCACCAGTTTGAGACCTCTGTTTTAGATTCTGACAAAATAATGATAGTAGGGGATTTTAATATTCATGTTGATGACTGTAGTGACTGTCTAGGAAATGCTTTCTCAGCTTTATTAGATAATGTTGGTTTCACACAAAATGTAAATGAACCCACTCACTGTCACAAGCAAACCCTGGACCTTGTTTTAACTCATGGTATAGAGATCAGCTGAGTGTGCTCCCTCATAACCCCATACTCTCAGATCACTTTCTAATCACCTTTTAGTTTGTTCTAGAGAATTCCACCGCTCCAATAAATAAAGAACAGCTCAGAAGAACATTGACTGACCGTTCTGTATCTGAATTTAAACTTACAGTTCAACCAATACTTAGTAACATGCTGAGCAAACACTCTGAGAGCAGCTCCCATAGTTTCAGTCCCAGAAAAAAAGGATCAATTTGTTAATGACTCCATGGAGGCCCTCAGGAGAACACTTGATGTTGTTGCTCCTTTGAAACCAAAATTATTTAGACAAAACCGAGTATCACCGTGGTTTAACGCTGAAACACGTTCCCTTAAACAAGTAACCCGTAAGTTAGAAAGAGAATGGCGCCGATCCGGCTCAGAGCAGTCCCTGAATAACTGGAAATATAGCCTTTTAAATTATAAAAAATCTCTGCGTAAAGCCAGAACTCAATACTATTCAGCTTTAATAGCACAGAATGGAAATAATCCAAGATTTCTTTTTAGTACTATAGCCAGACTGACCAGCAGTCACAGCTCAGTGGAACCACATGTTCCTGCTACCCTCAGCTCTGAGGAATTTCTTTTATTTTCTGATTGTAAAATCCTAAATATTAGACAAAAGCTGAACAAAGTTATCCCTACTATCAGCCCAGAGCAGGCTGAAACAGTAGAAACAAAGGCATCTTTAGAAACCTCTGTAACATTAGACTGCTTCACTGCTGTAGATCTAGCAGAATTAACATCACTTATTACATCCTCCAAAACCTCAACTTGTCTTTTAGACCCAATCCCCACTAAGCTTTTTAAAAAAACCTTCCCCTTAATTAATGAATCAATTTTAACTATTATAAATACTTCTATATAAACAGGTTATGTACCACAGTCTTTTAAATATGCAGTTGTTAAACCTCTTCTGAAAAAGCCCAGTTTAGATCCTGGTGTTCTGGCCAACTATAGACCAATATAAAATCTCCCCTTTATCTCAAAGATATTAGAAAGAGTTGTAGTTAAACAGCTATACTGCCACCTACAGGACAATAGCCTCTTTGAAGATTTCCAGTCAGGGTTCAGACCTCACCATAGCACTGAAACTGCACTAGTTAGAGTCACTAATGACTTGTTACTGGCCACAGAAAAAGGACTAATCTCTGTTCTGGTCCTGTTAGATCTTAGTGCAGCCTTTGACACTATAGACCACAGCATCTTACTCCAGAGACTAGAGCATGACATAGGGATCAGAGGATCTGCCCTCCAATGGTTTGCTTGTTTACTTACTCAAAGGTTAAACGGCGTCTTTGACAGAAGATTACTCTTTAGGTTTATGGCCACAGCCGCTGCAAAAGTTTTGTGAATTCTTAACAAATTCTTGACCGTGCTTCAGGAAAAATATCCTTCTGCTTTTCCCTCATCGTCAAAATGATTGACAGTCATCCAGTTGACGTGATCATCCAATCAGTTCCTACCTTTTCTGGTTTCTTCTTGTTTTTCATTTTCCAACATTTCTTTTTGTTTCCTGAAGTTTATTTAATTTTTTTTAGTTTCGGTTTCAAAATTGTTTGTGTGATCTTTGAAATGTTTCATTTCATTTTGTTTTTCAAAAATATTTTTTTCAATTTTGGTTTTTGGAATTTTGTTTTGATTTCTAAAATGTAATGTTTTTTTGTTTTGGCTTTTACATTGGACTCTACCATTCTGGAGTTGCACATGGTGAGAGGCGGCGGGCTGGGGTGCACTTACTCGTGAGCCCCCAGCTTAGCCGCCAAGTGTTGGAGTTCACCCCGGTGGACGAGAGAGTTGCCTCCCTCCGCTTTTGGGTGGGGGACAGGTCTCTGACTGTGGTTTTGTTGAGGAAAAAAAGTGAATTCTGAATCAAGAAAAAAATAGAATCTGCTGTCTGCTTAAAGGATCTGTTTATTCATTCATTCATTTTCCAATCCGCTTTATCCCTTCGGGGTCACGGGGTTGCCGGAGCCTAACCCGGCTACTCATGGGCAAAGGCAGGGTACACCCCTGGACTGGTCGCCAGTCTGTGGCAGGGGGGTTCTGTTTATTCAAGAATAAATTCAGATATTTGGGGGCTTCTTTCATCTGACTGGGTTAACTGCATTTGGGCTCAGATTGATGATCGGTTTCTGAAAATGAAGATCTTCTGAATTATTCGTGATTAAACAGACCCTTTAAGCAGACAGCAGATTCCAGTTTTTCTTGATTCAGAGTTCACTTTTTGCCTCACCATATTTGGCACCCAACGTGGGGCCGATGCGGTGACTGTGCTTGATCTGCAGATGGCAAAAAGCTGCAGCACAAAAGATTTTGAGGTAAGAGAACTTTTCTCTTCATTTGCTATCTTGCAGAAAAGAGCACAGACGCCTCTCGGCCCGAACCAAGTCTGGAGGTCTGTGGTGCTTAAGGGGTAGAAGATTCTAACAAAATTAGTTCAATTTTGATTTGTGAAACAAATCATGTGAAACACATGTGCCCCGTGGTGTCCTGTGGAGGGTACTTTGGAAGTATGGGGTCTGGGGAGCCTTACTCAGGGCAGTTTGGTCTCTGTATGACCAGAGCAGGACTTTGGTTCACAGAGCTGGCAGTAAGTCAGACCTTTTCCTGGTAAATGTTGGACTTCGGCAGGGCTGCCCTTTATCACCGGTTCTGTTCATAGTCTTTATGGACAGAATTTCTAGGTGCAGCCAGGGTCCGAAACTAGTCTGGTTTGCGAAACACAGGATTTCCTCTCTGCTCTTTGCAGATGATGTTGTCCTGTTGGCTTCATGGAGCCAGGACCTCCAGCATGCATTGGAGCGGTTTGTGGCTGAGTGTGAAGCGGCTGGGATGAGGGTCAGCACCGCTAAGTCTGAGGCCATGGTTCTCGACCGGAGAAAGGTAGTTTTTCCTCTCTAGGTGGGTGGAGTGCTCCTTCCCCAGGTGGAGGAGTTTAAGTATCATGGGGTCTTGTTCATGAGTGAGGGTTTTTTGTGTTTTTTTCTGTTTTGTAACGTTTTGCTTTCCTCGAACCTCCTCTTTTCTAATAACCCTTCCCTCACTGGCTGCTGTGATGAAACCATGTTTTTAGAAGGGCAGCAGATTTGACAGATGTGTGAGCTTCAGGAAGTCCTTACAGGTCAGAAACCAGCATAAAGTTTGGATTCTGGGATGGTTCTGCGAACAAAGACAGATGCAGTAGCAAAGAAACCCTGCTGTGACTGGAAGCATGGAAAGTTCAGAAAGTTCTTTCCTTTTTGGTAGAAGCAGGAGACCCACAGTTCAACTTAAAAGACATGGATCTGCTATAAGGTGATGCAACTCTGAATTAGCTGAAATCTAAGTGACGTGTCTCACGGGTGAGGGGTACTGTGGGAGCTGTTCTGCTCTGACTGAATTTCATAACAATTATCCAGGCAGGGGTTCAGGTTCAGGTTTCTGTTCAGGTTTAGGTTTCTGCTCAGGTTTAGGTTCCTGTTCAGGTTTAGGATCCTGTTCAGGTTTAGGTTCCTGTTCAGGTTTAGGTTCCTGTTCAGGTTTAGGATCCTGTTCAGGTTTAGGTTCCTGTTCAGGTTTAGGATCCTGTTCAGGTTTAGGATCCTGTTCAGG
>BSAI01000087.1:176219-188043 GCA_036245035.1 Adrianichthys oophorus | reverse complement strand
TCCTGTTCAGGTTTAGGATCCTGTTCAGGTTTAGGATCCTGTTCAGGTTTAGGTTTCTGCTCAGGTTTAGGTTCCTGTTCATGCTAAAGTTATGTTATTCTTTGTCTTGGAGTAAAAAGAATAAACTGATGTTTTTTAATGGGAAAAACATTTTTACTCATTTATTTTTACAGAGCAGGTGAACCTGCAGAGGGACATCTGCTGCAGCACAGGAAATGAGGTCACCACTTTATTATGCAGATGCTCTGTCTCAACCAGTAGCTATGGCACATGTGTGCACACATGTTTGCATGGTTTGCTTCCAGCTTTGCTGATTGTGTGCCACAGGTACAGAGCCTCAAAACCTACACACACACACACACACACACACACACGCACACACATAGCAGGTTATCTTCACATGGTTAACGTGATTTTACGCCATGTGATGAAATACTGAAGAAACTGTGTCAGAGGAACTGTTTGTGTGTTAAACTTTACTGTTTCTTTCATAACAGATGTGATGAAATCAGAGGCCAAGTATCTGACTCAAATACAGCCTTTCATGAGAACACACAAGCTCACATGCACACAAACATGGACAGACACACACAGACAGGATTTGTGTTCCTTTAACACAAACTGTCCTGAAACAGGGATTAGCTGGTGTCTCTGACCAACAATCAGGATGTTATCCTGATTGCAGTGCATCACTGAGGTGTGTGTGAGTGACACACACTGAGGTTTGTGTCTGTGAGACACTCTCAGACTCTATGAATACACCACTCACTGTAAATAGGGATGTTGTTCTTTAAAGATTTTCCTACTTGGTCTGAATTTTTATGAAATACTACTAAGTTTCTTATTGATGTTCCTAATAATGAATGAGAAGAAACACCGTTCTCATTAGATTGATATGTTTCACCCCAAAATGAAGCCGATGATAAAGATAAACCCAGATACCATAAATAGATCATGTAAATATTTTCACCATTTGCTGCAATGGCATTTTGACAGCGGCGTCTCATGCTCTTCACCAGACTCATGATGTTTAGGTTGTTCCACTTACTCACACAAGTGCTACATTTAGTTCTGCAGGTCACTTGGGAGTTCCATCATCCAATCTCTGCTTCAGCTGGTTCCAGACCTAGTAAAGCTTTCAATACGTTTTTCAAATACTTATTTGCCTCACTGTACATACGCATACAAACAAGCCCATGCCGAGCATGTAGATCATACTATCTGTGCTCAGGTGAGTACTTGTGCTGTACTGTGGCAGATGATGGAATGTAAAAAGAGGTGAAGTGACTGGTCAGAAGCAGCTGTGGTAGCCAGGGCCCCCCAGAAACCTGCACAGAATAGCAGATCGAGGAAATCCACTCTCATCAGAGCACGCATGGGAAAGCTAAAGAACTGTCAAAAGATCTACGGGAAAGGGTAACTGAACTGTACAAAACAGGAAAGAGATACCAGAAGATATCCAAGTAACTGAGAATGCCAGTTAGCAGTGTTCAAACTTTGATCAAGAAGTGGAAATTGAGGGGTTCTATTGAAACCAAACCACAGTCATACAATTTCTGCCACAAAAAGTGCAAAGAAAAACCCACAAATAACTTCATCTGTGATCCAGGACTCTGAAAAACGGTGGTATGGATGTTTCTAGATGCACAATCAGGAAATATCTGAAGGAAAATGGCTGCATGGTTGAGTCATCGAAGAAAGACTATTTTGCGCAAATACCACAAAATAGCCAAACAGCTCAGAGACATGCCTCCAAACTTCTGGGCCAAAGTCATTTGGAGTGATGAGACCGAGACTGAACCATAAACGCTATATTTGGAGAGGAGTCAACAAGGCCCATAATGAAAATAACACTATTCCTACTGTGAAGCACAGAGGCGGATTGCTGATGGTTTGGGATGTGTGAGCTACAAAGACACAGTAAACTTGGTCAGGATTGATGGTAAGAAGAATGCAGCACGTTATCAGAAGTTACTGGAGGAAAACTGTCGCTTTTCAGCTCAGAAGGCTGTCAGGGTACGCACTTGGACATTTCAACATGAAAATGATCCAAACACAAGGCCAAGTCCACCTGTCATTGGTTCTAACAGAATACGATGACGGTTCTGGAGTCTCCTAACCTCACCATTATTGAACCACTCTGGGGAGATCTCAAGTGGACAGCTCAAGCAAGAAGCTCAAGAGGTTTTCTGCTAAAAAGAACGGTCTACCTTAGCATTAGAGAAAATAAAGAACCTCGTCCACAATGACCACCAGAGACTTCAGGCTGTTACTGATGCAAAAAGGAGGCAAAACAAGGTATTCCGAACTGGGGTAGTAACTGGTGTAGACTTTAGGACGGGGTTATTTGGAAAGTTTCTGTTTAACAATAAATAACTTCACCTAACTACTAACTATGAGTGAAAAAAAGATGTTATCATTCATATTCTCTGAAAAATGGCCTAGAATTAATCACTTCTTTTAGGGTTTGTAAACATATGAGTACAACTGTACACGTGTGTGTGCATATATGTGTGTGTTTATGGTATCCTTAACCTGAATCAAACCATCTCTATATGTGATCTTTGCAGTGATCTCTTCTGAGCTTTAATTCCTTCTTCTCTGAGGTCACCGGAGATGATGAAAAACTGAGATAAGAAGACACTTTAATAGTGTATGTGCAGGGGGGGTCTTGCAATAAACATGTGCTCTGAGGCCAGCCTGGGACCATCTTCGTGATGAAACCGGGAGTAACATCTGCTGTTGGCATGATGACTCCATCCTCTGTGATATACCTGCTGTGCATGTGTGTTGAGGCAACTGGGGGGGGGGGATCCTAACTTTTGACCAGGTTTTTTCAGGTTGTTTTCTTCGTTATGGTTTACAGAAACGTTTACTAATTTGATGTAACGCATCAGATTTATCAGATTTAGGTTTTAGAAGGAATGCTATCCCCCCCCCCATGTGGTCATGTGTTCAAAGAAGTTTTAATTAAATTTTTTAAATTTTCTCCAGACCACTGGTCACATCTGTCTAAAGCCTGGTAAAGATCGGTCAGTTTATAACTTGAACTACGGAAAAAATATCACGACAAAAAAGAAGGATTATTAAGAAGATGTAAAAGAAGGCATCAGAGAAAGAATGGTTATTCTGACCAATAGAATGGCTGAATAACAACTGTATTTTTCTTTATAAAGACACAAAGAAATCCCATAGACTTCTATAGAAAAAAACTGTTACTAATCAGTCATTCTATTGGCCAGAATAGCCATTCTTGCTATGATACCTTCTTTAGCATGTTCTTAATAATCCATCAATAATTCATGATATTCTTCTGTAGTTCAGGTTATTTAAGTTATAAACTGACCAATCAGATGCCTCTAAAAGTAGGTGGAGCCTACTGGCCTCCGCCCTGCTGGAGCATGTCATTGACAGATTTTGTTTAACCTGCTTTCACTGGTAGGGGTGTGGCCTCACAACAAGCTCACTCTTGATTGGTGAGAATGGTTTCCATAGAAACAGTGACTCAGACAGACTCGGACCAATCACTGCTTACAGAGGACATCTGGCTGCAACATAGAGGCATCTGCATTGTGAAAAATGGTGAGTGACTTAGCTTCATTTGGTTGTAGCTGCAATAAACCATTTCCCATTGATGACATCATTCAGTCCAGTTTTCACATACAGTTAACGACTTCACTCCTGTCTGTCACTTTTAAAATAAACTCCACCTTCATGTGTTCAGGCATCCTATTCCCAATGAGCAGTCAGTATTTGCAGATGTTGCAGGAACAGTTGCTGGTTGTCTGTTTTAATGACAGTTTTTCAATGGCTGTTTTAATTTCGTAGTGTTTCATAACTCATGCTTGAGAAGAAGTTGAAAAAGCTGTGTGCAGAATTCACAACAACTGGTTATGCTTTACTGCAACATAAATTCCCCGATAGTAAGATGTTAAACTTCTGCCACAATCTAAATTTGATTCTTACATTAAAATATTTTATATGTTTTTTGCATCAAAAATGTTCAAATGTAATGACTTTTCCAAAACTGTACAGAATATTTCATTTTTCACAAACTTTTCAAGGACCTAGAAAACACAAACCTTGTTTGTCTTTGGGCTGAGGTTGTTCTGGTTCACGTCTGACGTCCAGCATTAAAAGTCTGGACTCATTCATGCAAAATGAACAGAAGGGAATGAAATGTTCTGATAAGTCTGTGTTTATGTTGACCCTTTATTTATCCAGGTAGGTCCATTAGATTTGCAGCAACAATATGTGTGTGTTTGTGTACTCCTTCATGGTTCCATTGCCCTCCTGTGCAACAATCAGATGCAACTTTAGGCAATACCCTGTGCACACACATGCGCCTCCAACTGAAACAAACAAACAAACGAGCTGCCTCTATCACTATCCGTCTGCTTTCTGCTGTAACGAAGTGCAATCAACATGCAAGGCTGACCACATGTATGCACACGCATGTGCACACTGGGGCTTGTTGAAGGATGATTTGGACTTGTGATTGCAGAAGACTTACAAAAGTGTTGACTTGTTTGTGAGTCTGATGTCACTTCTGTACCATTTGTACTTTTAGAATTTTTCCTCTAAAGCAGCAACAAATAACTTTATTTCCAACACTTTCTCTCCATGAATCCATCTTCAGCAGCTTCAGAGCTTCCATAGATCCTGGTTTTCATCTCTGCGTCTCTTCTCTGTGCTGTGAGTCACAACAATCATACAATTGTAATACGTGCTGCACATGGAGGCTGCTTATGATCTCAGCAGGTGGTTTCAACACATTTCTTTCATAAAGCAGCCCAGTTATCTTCACCTGCTGTTGTGTGTGTGCATGCATGCACCAGCCTCTGATATCTGTGTAAAATGTCAGCATGATGTAAGGCACACACAATCACCAAAGAGGTGATGGATCAGTGCAGAAGCCGGATGGTTGTGCAGTGAAACAGGAAGTGTGAAATATCTGAAGCAGCTTTGGGTCGGATGTTGAATGTTTATCTGCTCTGATGTTCTGTCTCAGTAATTGGAAGCAGGCAGATGTTAGCAGATGGAAGAAGTGAGAGTTAATTTTTCTGCCACTAGAGGAAGACAAACATCTCCAATTCCATCCATCTGTTCTCTAAACTGTTTTACTCCTGTTGGGGTTATGGGATTGCTGGAGCCTATCAGCTACTGTTGGGTGAAAGTGGGGTTTACCCTAAGCAGGTTGTGTTCAGGAAAAAAGGAAACTCATAATCAAGAAGATCTGGCATCTGCTCAAAGGGTCTGTTTATTCAAGAATAAATTCAGAAGATCCTCATCATCTCACACTGATAATTGATCAGAGACCAAATGCAGTTAACCCAGTCAGGAAAAAGAAGCCCCGGTTCTCCATTGCTCATAACCTTTTTAGAACAGAGGATATGCCCATCACATTGCTCAACCTCTCTTACTGCAATGACAAAAACATGTTTTTCTAGAAAAATCTTATGGCGGATTTTTGCGAGACACAGGGAAACTTCTGGCTGTACATTCGCTCTTCACTTTTCTGTCCTGGAAGGAATGGATGAAAACAATATTAATCATGGGTTCACTCTGGTTACAATTCCAGTTGTTTTCAGGCTCCCTAGGTTACAAAGGAGCAACACAACCAAACAGCACTACACGAGAAATCAATAAGCAAAGGTTGTCATTAGTGAGAAAAAACAACTTTGGTGCCAACTGTTCTATGATTAACTTGATTAACGTAGTTCTCAAATTAAACTGTAACTTAAACTGAACAAACCCTGCAATATCTGTGTCTAATCTAATGCTCCACCCTCTTGATCATACTCATGATCAAGGTACTAAAGAGGGACGCGTCAAAATTACAAAACGTGTCAATCTATAATTTCATTCCAGAAATACCTGTGAGAAGGAACAATCAGCAAACGAACGCCAAAACTGTGTAATAGTCATAGTCATCTTTGTCATCGTTCCTTGTTAAAGCGGCGTCTTCTTAATGCAAGCAATGGTCGACCAAAAGCAGTTCATGCTGTACAAGCAGAGCAGTATAGGAGCTCTCATGCATTAACTCAGCAAAGCAGGAATGAGTCCAGTTTAGGATTGTTCCAGTGTAGGTTTAAATTCTTAATAACTTCAATATTCAATCAATGAATTTTCACTACTTATTAATCATCATGCACACCACACATCCATAATTTATCACTCAATCATTTTACTAAAGTGAGATCATAATGTACATTGTATCACTTAACTAATCCAAGGGCAATGACGAATTTGCATATGAGTAATATTAACATGCTCTTTATATATGTCCACATTACTTTTCTGTGAGACTTGGAAACATTTCTCACCAATCACCAAAACTCCTCCTACTAGTTTTAATTTAGGGTCATTCACTGTGATCGAATTCCACTAACCATACTTACTATACTATACTATACTATACTATACTATACTATACAATAATATACTAAATCTTAATGACTAAATGTAACTTCATCTTTGTGGCGAACCACCATTCTGTCTCAAGAGGACCCCCCCTCTGTTTCCAAATTGTCTAATTCCTAATTTTGTAATGTAAGCTCAATGAGACGGCTATAGCTGTGATATTGGGCTATATAAATAAAATTGAATCGAATTTTCAAATGAATGTTAAAATCTTCTTTAGAAGGTTTTATTTCCTGGAATGTTACGTTTGATTTGTTCAACCTTTAAGTCGTAACTTCCATGAACATCTACAAAGACCTTAACTAGTAGTACCGGATTTACTCTAAGTTCACTGTCTCAAACGTTTTTTTTTTAATTAGATTTCATAGACTTCATTCCTAGTATGCAAGTCATGTTAAAGTTAATCATCAGATTAATTTTAAATCTAATTCTCCAACTATACTTATGACTAGGACTTAGACTTGCTCTGTGACCTAATAAATACATTCTAAATTCTTTATTTTTCAAATTTCCTGAAGTGGATCCCCCAGCATCCATCTCCCCCATCGGGGAGTCATACATGAACCAAAAGCGTTTGTTGAAAGCAGGTCACTCCATCAGTATCCGTTGCATCATGGGTAAAAGTTGGTCTAAAAAGTAGGACTGTGAGGCAGACCCACTGGGAGCAGCAGCAGAGGAAGCAGCATCATTTCTCAGTTCTTTATCACTGGAGCAACTTTGTCTTTAGACGTTTCTTTGTCCTGCAGCGTTAAAGTCCAGTCAGCCAGGTCTGTTGTTTTGATTGTCTCTGAACCTCTGGATCACCATGCAGTTTCAGAATGTTCTTTGGCATCAGCCCAGACACACAATGTCCTCCAGTCAGTTCTGAGGCGTTAGAGTTTCACCATCACTTTTCTGGGAATTCTTTCCTGAACTGAGTTCCCATCAGGAAAGCATCGCTCCGTCCCAACAGTCATATCCAAAAATCTTTGTCAGCATGACCTTCATGTCAGCGAGGGCCCCATCCCTCTGAGTATATTTCAACCATTCTGATTCACTTCTGAGAGACCACCCCCCCCATGTCAAATCAGTAATTTAATTTAGCAAACATTAAAGTTTACCAAAAGAAATGAATCTGTCCGATAGGAGCACTGGAGTTCACACAAAATGTAATCTGAAAATGAATAAATGTTTATTGACATGCATTTAACATGAACTCAATTTGAAAGTTCTTTTTATTATATTGCGCAGCACATTTAGTCAGCTTTCCTTATTTAACTATTTCTCTACACCTACCTAATGTGTTATTGTCTCATTCTTATATTGGAATAGTTTGGATTCATTCTTAAATGATTGTTGCATTGTAGCTGGGAAAGCTTATTAGAGTATTAGACAGCGTTCAGAAGTTTTTGCTTTTTATTTTGACATTAGTTTAATTTCAAGAAACTCAAACTTTATTATTTGTAAATTGCTTTTAATTCTGCTGAAACACTGTGTTTTACATAAAAGCAAATAAAATACCCATTAAAAACATTTTGAAAACAAATACACAAAGAGAAAACAGAAAAGTTACTCCCCTCCATCCACCCAGTTCCCCAATGTATCCCTTAAATATTAAAACTGAACAGAGACTGAGAGCTGCAGCTCTATTAAACAGTCTGGCTCGGTACTGCTGTGCAGGAAACTGATCCATTTATTCCAGGGAGCAGCTCGAGCATGGCGGTCATTGCAGCACCGCCCGCCCAGCACAGGGCAACCCAGAGCACACTCTGCAGAGCAGTATCTCAGCTGCCCCAATGTGAACGGGCGCCACAGCAACAGCCCACCTTCTGGCAAAGCCAGAAGGACCCCAGAACAGAGGAACCCCGGGAGGAAGCACTGGAGTTAAAGAAGAAATAAAAAGCATTAAATGACGTTTATTTATAAAGCGCTTTATTACCTTCGTTGAAGGCCCAAAGCGCTTTTTTGTCACAGTGCCATTCACACATTCAAACCCTGATGGTGGCAATGTGGGGTTCAGTGTCTTGCACAAGGACACTTTGACACAAGGGCGGGCAAGGCGGGAATTGAACCTGCAAACTGCTAAGCAGAGGCCGACTGCTCTTTCCACTGCACTACGGCTGGATGGAAACATACACTTCAATAATTTGAAGATAATAATAAGTTAGGTCAAGTTTCTCAAATAAATGAGTCTTTGAAGCTTTTCAACAAGTTAAATGTTTAAAATGCTTCACTAACAATGAGTTATCTCTAACTAATTCAGTTCTCTTTAACCTCAGTCCTCTGCAGTGCATGCAGTTGCAATGATCCTTTTTCCTTTCCTCTCTTCTCCAGTCTCAGTGAGCAACAGTGAGGGACGCTGGCACGAGTTTGAGGTTCCTGAGTCCTGGGTAGTAAAGAGGGACAGACTGACCTTTACAGATTATCAAAGCAGAGAGACTGAGATGGGAGGGTCATGCAGCAGGTTAGAGGGATAAAGGATAGGGAGGATAATGTGTTGACAGCTGTCAGTAGTGTAATGGGAAGAATACTTTGAAGAGCTGATGAATGAAGAAAATGAGAGAAGAAAGAATAGAAGAGGTGACTGTTGTGGAGCAGGAATGATTAGTAAGGGTGAAATGAGGATGAAGAGTGGAAAGGCTCTTGGTCCTGATGATATACCTGTGCAGGTATGGAAGTGTCCAGGAGAGATGGCAGTGGTGTTTCTGACTGGATTGTTCAACAGGATCTTGGAGGTGAGAAGATGCCTGAGGAATGAAGAAGTGTGATGGTTCAATTTTTAGGAATAAGGGAGATGTGCAGAGTTGTAGCAACTACAGAGAAATAAAGCTGATGAGCCGTACAATGAAGGGATGGAAAGAGTAGTTGATGCTAGACTAAGAGCAGAAGTGAACATTTGTGAGCAGCAGTTTGGTTTTATACCAAGAAAGAGCTCTACAGATGCAGAGGGCTGTATGTATGTATGAGGGCTGGAAGACAGTGGTGAGGTGTGCTGTAGGGGTGACAGAGGAGTTCAAGGTGGAGGTGGGATTACATCAGAGATCAGCTCTGAGCCACTTCTTGTTTGCAATGGTGATGGACAGGCTGACAGATGAGGTTAGACAGGAATCACCATGGACTATGATGTTTGCAGATGATACTGTGATTTATAGTGAGAGCAGAGAACAAGTGGAGGAGAAGCTAGAGAGGTGGGGGTAGCAGAGATAAAGATGATGTGGTTCTCTTTGGGAGTGACCTGGATGGATAGGATCAGGAATGAGTCCATCAGAGGGACAGCACGTGTTAGAGGTTTTGGAGATAAAGTTCCCCTGAAGGGAAAAGCTCAAAGGAACAGAAGAAGAATACAAAAGTACATCTGAAACAAGTGACGATAAGCCAAACCAGTGGCTTTGGTAAGAAGATTGTCAGTCCATTAAATGTTTGAGTTTTTAGAGGTCTACTCCATTAATAAATAATTTTACAATGGCCCACTAATAATCTGCCTCTGGGCTCAATAGCATCTTCATTGAAAGTGATTTAATCCAGAAGAGTTGAGCCACTGCAGCCTGATGAGCAGCCATTTTGTGTCTACTGTGAATCTTTTCTCTTCACAGGACGTCTGCAGTCTGATAACACCAAAAAAATGCAGCGTGATCTCAATTTGGCACAATCAGCCACAGTGAGTAGCTTCACGTAGTCCTTTCTGTGTAGTGAGCAGCATTTTTAGATTGCACAGCTGAAGCAGCAGGAATGCAGAAGGCAGGAGTTCCTCCTCGTACGCTTAGTACATCCAAGAATGCCAGACGTGCTACACGTGAGAGAGGTTAAGGAGCGCAGCCATGCTCCTTGTTTGGCAGCAGAGATGTTTCAGCACAGAAGCTGAAGACAAAGCTGACATGTCGGAGCAGTTGTTCTGATCCAGATTCATGACTCCTGACAGTGGTGCCTTCATTGAGCCCATCAGCGGTCTTTGCTAAGCGCAGGACTTTCTGTGAAGTAGCACATCCATGTCGGTTCACAACCAGCAGTCCATGAGGTGTATCCGTTTGGGTGGGTGATACTGCAAATTTAGGCATCAATTCGACACCAAGTAATTACAGGGATAGTATCGCTGATAGCGATACCTATACTTTTTTCTTGAAATGTTTGAGAATAACTTTGAAAATACAAAATTTTTTGTTAATTAAGTGTAGGATAAATCACAGAACAGACTTTCGGAAAATAAAATGTTTTATTAACTAATTACAAAGTTCTATACTGAACATATATCAATTAGAGAACATATATGTTAATAATAAAAAAACCAGTAGTGCAATGTTTTATTAAAGCTACAATGCAACAAAAACCTAAGTATAACAGCACTACAAACATATTTTAAAAAAAAGGCACTAGTAAAATATCAAAGTCACAATGAAAAAAAGTAAACAAAGGTAACACTGTAATAAAAGCAAAAAATCCTGCTGTTGGTGCAAATATGTGGCAGACCAAGGGGATCCAGCCCCCCAGGAAGCCTGCCACTACCCACCCAGACCAGAGTCAAACACCTGCATTGTGCTCTGAGCAACCACCCCGCCCCATGGAGAGTCCAGCAGAGCAAGAGCAGGGCAAAGGGCGGGGCCAACCCCTCCCACCCAGGAGAAGTTCTCAGGGATCCCTCTCCCTGTGTGAAGAGGACCGACAGGCCCAGGAATCCAATGTCAAAGGGACACAACCACCTCAATAAAAGTAGGTGGAACCTGCTGGGCCCCACATCCAATGTTCAAAAGCTTTGATTGACAGATGTCATGGAGCCAGCTTTCAAGTGAGGGCGTGGCCTTCCAACAAGCGCACACCTGTTTGGTAAGAGTGGTTACCATAGAAACGATGACTCAAACTGACCAATCACTGCTTACTGACAATGTCTGACTCCAACATGGCGACGTCCGTTTTGAGAAAAAATGGTGACTGAATGAACTTCATTGGTTGGAGCCAAACGTAAACCGTTTCCTATGGGGGTGGGGGTCATACTTACTCAGTCCAATCCTGTAATACAGTCGATGGGTTGGAGACAGAAGATCAATGACTCACACTTTGATTTGAAACACCACCACCCCCTCCAGCCCCCTGCTGCCTATGTCAGCTTAGTGAGTGTCCCTAATGCCCCCCCCCCCCCCCCATTCCACTAACTCTCCCCATCCAGAACAAAGCAAACTGACCAACATACACAGCATGCCCCCACGAAGACCCCCCCAACATGACAGGTGTTGCCCAGAACCAATGGGGCCCCAGAAGGGTAATCTACAATGTCTGACAGGGAATCCACCAGGGTCAGTTGGATCCCCGTCCAAACGGGCTCTCCACGTCATGCAAAAAGACTCCTCTGACTGTGGGGTTATGGACCCAGGACATTTGTTTTGTTTTTTTGTTGGGTTCCACTTCCTGTTTTATTTTGTTGCTGGTTGTT
>BSAI01000087.1:115867-169402 GCA_036245035.1 Adrianichthys oophorus | reverse complement strand
CACACATGCAGAGTGATTAACAAAGCTCAGTCACATGTTTGTGTTTCTAAGTGTGTGTAGGTGTGCCTGCGTGTAATGCTGCTCAGCTGAAGCATGTGTTTCGTCACATGCAGCCCTGCAGCAGTTTGTAAAATGCTGCCGTTGTTTCTTTCAGCAAAAATTCAGTTTCTCCTTTGTGTCATACAGACACTGCATGACCTTACTTTAGGGGGGCGCTCTGTTCATGAAAACATTCACATTCATCACAAAGGTGATGTTGACAAGGCAAGAAATGTTTTTATTGTGTTTGATCCCTATTGGGGTTGGGCAACGAGGGACTGCAATCCTGTTTGTTTTCCAGCAAACCCTGCCCAGACCCACCTGATCCAAGTCATCAACAGTGGGAGGAGTTAGGATTTCTGGAAACACTACCCTCGAGGCCTGGGATTGTACCCCCCTGCCCCACCCTTACTCACGAAAAGCTGATTGTGTCCGTCAGACAACGTTTCCCATCCGAGTCTTCAAGCTGATGGGAGTGCAGACGCTGATCGTGACCAACGCCGCCGGCTCAGTGGCTGACCATCTCCATCCAGGTGACATCATGATCATCAAAGACCACATCAACTTCCCTGGACTGGTTGGTCTGAACCCACTTCATGGACCCAATGATGAAAAGTAATTTAGCTGGTTGCAGCATTGTCATGTTTTGTTGAGTACTTTTCCTGCTGACTTAGTGTTGCTTCACCTGTTGGTAATGTTTGGACCGCTGCTCACAGGTTTGGACCTCGCTTCCCCGCCATGTCAGGCTGCTACGACAAAGGGCTGTGCTCTCTGGCCCAGGAGATCACCAAACAGCTTGACATTGCTGGTCTTGTGCAGGAGGGAGTCTATGCCATGGTAGGAGGTCCCAACTTTGAGACCATCGCCGAGGCCAGAATGCTGCATCGCCTGGGCGTGGATGCAGTCGGTACGGGGCTCAAATGCTAAGCCTTAGTAAGGCCTTAGTAAGGTCTATCAGGGCTGCCATTATTTGACAGCTTTGTTATCCGTTATATGAGGGGAGTGCACCCACAACTTAAGTCTTTAACCTTTTAGGACCAGACGTTCACATGTGCAGACGTCACATTTCAGGTTTTATCACCACAGAGGTGAATTCTGCTTACCTGGGGGTCTGTGACTATAAGTGTAGAGGGTTATCTCAAATATTAGCTCAGGTCTAAAGAAGTTAAAGTAGAAGTCCTAGAAATTCCACAGAGCTGGTAAGTTACAATGAATTTCATTTTGCAAACAAAGTACAAGACTAATTGTTGAAGCTTTCGTTTATAGACTTTAACCCTTTGACACTGGAGTTGTGGCTCCAGTGTTGATGTTCTTTGAATTACATCCACATTCTATTTTCTTACAGCAACTAATTTGAAAAAAGTTATAAACATTTTTAATAGATGCAAGTGCAAGCAATCCACTGATATAGTGGTAAACCCATGTTCACAAACTGTAGACCAATTCCACTGTTACTTCAGTTAGCAACAATTCTGGAAAAAACTCTGATAAGTGACTAGAAAGATTAAGAAACATTTTTAATTTCACAAAGGGCAGTATGTTTGAAAAAAATAACCACTTCAATGGCTATAATTGATCCCAGTGTTCTGGGTGATAAACAACATGTAAATGGAACATTTACTAATCTTAGAAGAGCATTTTTCAACCAGAAGTCATTCAATCCTGCTCATAAAACTGAAGCAATACAGAATCAGAGGGGTGGCTTTAGACTGGATAAAGCGTCATCTAACCAGCAGGGTTCAATATGTCAACATTGGTTTTTTTAAACATCTAGAATTCTTGACATTGGTTGTGGTGTATCCCAGGGGTCTGTGTTGGAACCAAAATTGTTTCGAAGTTTTCCAACTCTTAATGAAGAGCTAAGTCTCATAAAAACAGGAACCTAAGAGTCTTGTTGACTGAAGGCACTTTTACATTGACCTGTTTGGTCTACATCAGTTTCCTTTATATACTTTGCTTACCCTTTCCAGGTATGAGTACAGTCCCAGAGGTCGTCGTGGCAACTCACTGTGGTCTTCGAGTCTTTGGTCTGTCTCTGATAACCAATAAGGTAATGTACAGCCAATGTTAGGGGTAATTCATAACAAAGTAATCCATTACAAAGTAATCAATGACTGTAATTTATTAATTTTGTCAGTAACTGTGTAATGTTACGAATTACAGTTCAAATTTTAGTAACTAAATTACAATTACTAGATTACCCTCATTACTTCATTACTCACATTTTGGTGCAGTGAAACCATCTTGACTTGTGTGCGGTAAACACTTGGCTCTGACATCGTCTCTTAGACAGGTAAAGGAAACAAAACAGATACTCATAATAACAAACAGCGAGCTGGAGATCGGTCAAAGTAAGATGCAGAGAGTGGAAAAATGGACGTGGATGAATTCATGGGGCATTCTGCAACTGGAGATATTCCACTGACTTGCAATGTGTTGAAAACAAAGACATTTCAGTGCTAGTTATGACCTGGAGATGAACTGTTTTCCACTGCTCTAGTGTCACAAGCAGCCTGTCGGTACACTGTGTGGGTTTTATACGACGTACATGTTCTCGTGCTCATGCGGTGAAATGAATGCGGTGGTGCTAAAAGTCCTGATGGCCCTTGTGTCGCCTCTATGTTTTTAGTTTGTGGATTTTACAAGGGGATCTTGTTTGAGTTTTTTTTCCTCAGAATTTGTGAGTGAGAAGAAAAAAGTAAAGTAATGAATAAAGTAATGGGAAAAGTCATTACATTGTAACTCCATCCAATCCACAGAGTAAAGTAATCAATTACTTTTTAAAAGTAATTTACCCAACACTGTGTTCACCTTATACCATCTATTTATCCCCTAAACCTGGTGAAAACTATCTTTACCTATGAGTACCCTTGGTCACTTTAACGCCATAACTAAACGCTGTTGCCATCGCCGCTCTCGTGTTGGGACGAGGACAGTCTGGATTGGTAGATGTGTTACTCGGGGGTTACTGATGACTAACTGATTGGTTTGCTGCAGGTGGTGAAAAGTTACGAGGATTCCGACTGCGTGAATCACGATGGCGTCCTGGAGGTTGGACGTCTGCGTTCTCAGACAGTTCAGCAGCTGGTGACAGAAGTGATCAACAGAATGGAAATTAATAACAACATTGATAGAACAAGCAATGCTGTCTGAATGTGGGCACACATACCAAACACACACACAGGTACAGTGAGGTAAAAAAGTATTTAGTCAGCCACCAATTGTGCACTTTCTCCCACTAAAAAGATGAGAGAGGCTTGTAATTTTCATCATAGGTAGACCTCAACTATGAGAGACAAAATGAGAAAAAAACTCTAGAAAATCACATCGTCTGATTTTTAAAGAATTTCTTTGTCAATTATGGTGGAAAACAAGTATTTGGTCAAAAACAAAAGTTCAACTCAGTACTGTGATATTTACCCTTTGTTGACAATGACAACAGTCAAATGTATTCTCTAAGCCTTTACAAGGTTGTCACAAACTGTTGCTGCTGTTTTGGCCCATTCCTCCATGCAGATCTCCTCTAGAGCACTGATGCTGCTGGGTAACATGGACTTTCAACTCCCTCCAAAGACTTTCTATGTGGTTGAGATCTGGAGACTGGCTAGGTCACTCCAGGACCTTGAAATGCTTCTTACAAAGCCACTCCTTTGTTACCCGGACAGTGTGTTTGGGGTGGTTGTCATGCTGAAAAACCCAGCCACATTTCATCTTCAACGCCCTTGCTTATGGAAGGAGGTTTTCACTCAAAATCTGACGTTACATGGCCCCATTTATTCTTTCCTTTACACGGATCAGTCGTCCTGGTCCCTTTGCTGAAAAACAGCCCCAAAGCATGATGTTTCCACCCCCATGCTGTACAGTCGGTATGGTGTTCTTTGGATGCAACTTGGCATTCTTTCTTCTCCAAACATGAGGACAGAGGATCATCTTACAGAAGAAGTTACAGGTGTCAGCATCCGTTGTCCGGTTCCTTCTCCAACCACCAGAGGGAGCCATCATCAGAATAATAACAGCCGCTGTTCTCTGAACACTCCAACTCCCAGCATGCATCGGACATCAGCCATCTTGTCTGCACCAGCTGCTTCTCATCAGCTCATCCCCACCACTGCATATATGCCTGCTCACCTCTCTGTTCCATGTGTGCTCTTGAACCTCCTAGTGACTGTTCAGTTGAAGCGGTCCCTGTGTCTGCCTGTATGTTTTTTGAACCTTGCCTCTTTCCTTCATGTCCTGCTCCCTACTTTGACCCTTGCCTGTCTGGACCACGCCTTGCCTTGTCTACCTGTGCTGTTCATTAAACTCTGTTTGCATATGGATCCACACGCCTCAGCCTCCTCCTTACAACAGGTCTGTGAGAGCTAGAAATCTTACTTGTTTGTTAGGTGACCCCCGATAACCCCCGATTTTAAGAGTAAAATCTGTCTTAACACAATAGGCTCTCAGCTTATATCTGTTTGCTCAGCTGTTGGACAGGACAAGTTAAAAAAAAAAAAGAAGAAGGGCTCAATCATATCTGGCCCAGAGGGTTTTCTATGATTCAGGGATTTAAGGCATTATGAATTTGAAAAGGTACAAATGAAAAAGGTTAGTCAGATACATTTGTGAACTTGTGCATTAAGGAACAGAGGTCTTTACAGAGTCAAACACACATCCGGACGCTGCAGACTGTCGATTAAAACCGTTTAAAATTTCAGTTTTGTCTTATACTGGGTTTGAATCTTTCAAAACATACATGGGGAGAGTCTGAGGGATTTTGGGTACAAATAATGATTTCTGTCACAAGAACGGATAGACAGCTGGTTCCACTTGCAGCAGGTTTAATATAAAAGGCAGGCCTAAAGCAGCCAGGCTGCACTACAAGTCCACAGAGCTAAAACAGAGTCGAGGATGAGGCAGAAGGTCGGAGCAGGCGGCAAGGAGCAGAGTCAGGAACAAAGCAGGGTCAAGTAACAGGGGATCTGGACAGGTTGGAGTGCTCGGTATGCTGGCGACACAGGCAATACTTCATACCGAGTGTTAGTATTAGCAGTGCGTCTTAGTGGCTGATGACATGATGAGGTGTGGAGATGGCTGCAGTCAGTGTTCAGGTGATGGTTCTCGCTGATGACCAGAGGGGGAGACAGCGTTGCTGTCCACACAGTTTCCTCACAGTTTCATTACTTTCCAAACTTTCTGGGGATTATTAAGGTTCTCAGTTGTAACAGATAATATTCTGATTTTGCCTTTTTAATGAGTAATGCATTTGTTTCTTAGTTGCCTAAAGAAAGTCCAATCTTTTGAAGAGTTTTTCTGGCTGTAGCCCAAGATACATTACATTGAATAAGATCTAAAAGTTCTGCAGAGAACCAGGGATTTTTCCTGCTTTTATCCTACATTTTCTCATGTTTGTTAATAAGTTTCTCAAAGATAACCTGAAAGAAGGTCCAGGCTTATTTGACTTCAGGCAGTAGTCCTATATGTATAATCATGCTGAAAGGCTTGTTCACTGAATTTCTCTTAAAAATAGTGTGGATTAAATTTAGGGGTTTCTATCTCTCTGCACACTGCAATTACACAGTGATCACTCAAATCATTACACAACACCTAAGAATGAACATTTATGTGGAGCATTCGTTCAGTGTGGACTTTTCTGAACGTCTCACATTAGGCCTAGCTGATTGGTTGATAAGTTGGTTAAGTTTCATAGAGATTTAAACTCATCTGAGGTGTAAGGAGGAGCCGCAGGCGCTGGGATCCATATGCAGTGTTTATAAGGTCAAAGGTCAGAGCTGGCAGAGTTATGTCAAAGGCAGGACGGGCGTAGGTCAAGGGCAGGCAGGAGTAGAATCAGGTCACCAACAGGAACGTCAAGATGAAGGATTGACACTGAGTGTTCAATACTCTGCATGGAACTGAGCAGGAGCTTTGTTTCCAAACGGGGGTGGATGATGGCTGATAAAGAACAGTTGTGACGTCTGGGAGTCGAGATTCAGGACTACGCAGGTGACCAGAGGGGGAGAGCGAGGGCAACCTCCTGACATGAGGCAACCGGGAACCAATCCCAGTTGAAGTCTCCTGCCATCAGCAATTCATTGAAGTGTAACTTGGAATGGAAATGCTTTAAAGATGATTATGTTTCGTTAGGTCAGTGCTTCTCAATTATTTTCTCTTGCAGCCCCTTTAAAGAACTTATCCTTTCGCTCCCCCCCCCCACTCTATCATTAGTCAAATTGTTCAAACTAAAAGTATATCTGCAGAACATGGTATCCTTATTATCATTAAAGAATACAAAAAGAAAAAAACATGGATCAGCTTATAAAGGATCAGTAACTTTATTAACATTGGGTTTTTTTTAGAATATAAAAGAAAAACCCTCTGAGAAACACAAGCTGGACTCTGATGAACTGCCTGAGTCAGATTAAACAGATATGCTCCTAAACTCTGGAATGAGCTCCCGCTCTCCCTGCGTTTCCTGGACTCTTTTAAAAGCCATCTTAAAAGCTTTTATTTTGTTAAACATTTTAACTCAATCTGTTTTTTATTTGGGCTTGTTTTGATGCTTTCATGTGGAACTTGTTCTTGTCTTTTATGTCTCTTAGCTTGTGAGGTTTTATTTAATTTCTAAAGCTTTTGTCTTTTATGTTTTTACCTTTTTTAAATCCTTTTAACTTGTGAAGCATCTTGTGACTTTTGTCCGAGAAAGGTGCTATATAAATAAAACGTACGTATTTACTTACTAAAATGTCGACACATTTGCCTGTAATTTCCATAATAAATTGTAATATCCTTACAAACTCAGAGCATTTTTGGCTGACTAATTGAATCACTGGATACTAACATGGAAAATTAATGCAAAAAAATACAAATTGCATTAAATGCTTTCAATTGACAACATTAAGATGAATTCATGAACAAAATCTGTTTCCATTGTGATTCTTGAGGTTTCATGAATGTGAGCATTGTGGTCACTGCCTACGGAAGCTGGAAACGGCAGACTTTTTTTTCTGGTGATATGGAGATACTGATGCTGTCTTGTCCCTCTCTCCCCACTGAGACTTAATCTGATTGAAGTCTCTTTATTTTCAGGCCAGAACCAACACCCCACAGCTGACACCAACAGCTCACAACAACAGCAAAAGAAGGCTCTTTTTATTCTAGTTGGGATTCATTAGTGGAGCTGTGCTCCTCCAATGCCTTCATTCCGTCTCATGCACCAGCCCCTCCCTTAAGTTCCTTCAAATCTCAGACAACTGGTTGATTGACAGAACCCCGACCCTGGTGCGTTCACTGAGCTCCAAACCTTGGCGTGCCCAAACAGACACACAGCTCATTTCAGTCCGCTACCATTTTTTTTTTTTCATTTTTATACAATCCACAGCAAAACAAAGCATTTTGCCAGAAAAAGTGTCGACACAATTAAAACAAACAGTTATAATTGATCAGTGCTTTTGGTGTTTGACATTTTCTCTGATACACTGCTTTGTTTTGCTGCAGATGTTCAGAGCTCATTGAACGCACCAGACAGAGACGCTCGGCCATTGACTGTAGAAACAATAAAATACTGTATTGTAATGTCATGTACACAGTCTATGCGCTCGGCGGCCTGGGATTTGTCATTTTCAGTGACTGATTATTTAGGATTAAAGAGCTGACGTGTCTTCCAGCTAGCTGTTTAACTGACATCAACTCATAACTGCAGGATCCCTGGTTGTCCCGCGCCCCCCTGGCATCGCCTCACCATGTGAGAAACATTGCTTTAGTGGCAGATGGAGGTCTGTAACATCCTACAACCGCGATTGAGAAAGGTTTAGATATTTGTACGTTAAGAGCCAGAGATTCCACGTGCTTGCTAATAGACTCTGACAGGATGATTGAAACATCAAATCTTGATTTAACATAGATGCCCGTTTAGCTTAATGTGTTTAGCTTAGCAACCAGCTATTGTTTGCATTTTCTGACTGACTTTATGCTCTTTTGTACAAATACAGGTGTGAAGCTCATTGAGACAACTGTTTTGTAATATTGGGCTTTAGAAATTGGATTGAATCTGGAATAAAAGCTGCTTGTGTCCTATCGAGTCATCATAGAACCAGTGCTGATGTACTGTGTGTCTAAGATGGCCCTGCAGACGGTGTCCAGGTTTGCTGAAAAAGTCATTGGTTGCCTTTGCCCCCCCGGATAACATTGCCACCACACAGTGCATTGCCAGACCAAATAACATTCTTAAAGACTTCTCTCACCCTGGCCCCCTTTTTACCAACTGCTGCCATTAGGGAAGAGATACAGGTCCCCCAGAGCCAGGACCCACAGACTAAAAAACAGTTTTTACCCATGGTCCATCAGGATACTTTGTGATCACTCATCCTTCATGTATGCATTTGTTGTGATCTTGTTGAACTTTGGCATGTTGGCCTCTTTCAGGTTCGCCATGTTCCTTGAATGACGATAAAGCATTCCATTCCGTCTTCTGAACCTGCTGCTTCCCTTTAGGGGTTTTTGGGTTGCTGGAACCTATCCCCCTTACTGTTGGGTGAAGGTGAGGTTCACCCTGGACAGCTTACTAGTCGCTCACAGGGACCCAAACCTCTGGACAGTTTAGAATCATCACTGAACCTCTGAATCCAGTTTGTGGACTGTTGGAGGAAGCCGGAGCAAACCCTACATGAACCAGGAGAACACGCAAACTCCACACAGAAAGAAGCTGGCTGGGATTGGAACCAGGACCTTCCTACTGTGAGGAGAGTGTTAACCACTGCACCACATCCTCACAGTTTACTGTTAATCTTTCTTCTTTAGAGCTGCTTCTTTCAGAAAATGTGTTTTTCCTATTTGAGCTGCACACAGCAGCGCCACCTACAGACGTGAATATTTTCTGGGTCTGAAGCACCAAATGGTTTTCTGAAAGAACCCCAGTCAGAATTTCTAAGGGAGATCATTAAAACAAATTGTTGATAAGAGAACACCTGAATGTCTCTGAAACAATGCGATGTAACAGCAGAGAACTCTCTGTTCTGGAAGGACTGGTGTCTGCAGGAGCTCCTTCAAACAGTGAAATGAGTGAAACCAGAAGGGTGAGTTTGAAAGTGTCAGGAACATCAAAGTTCTGCTGATCATCATCAAAGCGGGATGCTAGAAAAGGACAAACCCGTTTGTATTTGAACACGCAGAACAGTTGAGGGAGAATGTTTTCTTTTGAAAATCCAAACAGGAAGGGGCTGAATGTTTGGTTCATTTAAGGCAGAGAAGAAGTCAATCATCTGGAGAAGGTTTGTCAGACTTCCTTTAGTCCCTGACTTTTCATGTGCTCGTTTTCCTTCTTTAGATCATTTTTGTGTTGGACTCTGGGAAGAACTTCATGATGGTTTTCATCTCTACGTCTACTGTAGGTCCCAGCGTGAGCCAAAGTCTTTGAGCCTCAGAGACTTCAGCTTTAGGAACTGTAAAACATCATCAATCTAGTTCAGTGTGACGATGACCGAGCGGCTGCTCTATGACCTCTTCATCCTTTCACTTCTGCTTCTTCTCGTTGGCCTGACAGTGATCCTCCTTCTCTGCTGCGCCCTGAGAAACATCAGAAACAGGTGAACCTTCTCCCATATTTGTGCCTCTGAGCACCAACCCCGTTGTTGTTGGTGGTGATATTTCCAGGTATGCGCTTTGTTGTGGGTTGGACTTGTCCAGCCTTTTCTGAGTTTTGCTTCTGATTCTTCAGATTCCTCGGAAACTTCACAGAGCTCGAGATCACAACAGGAAAACCCACAAGACAACTGACCATCCGAGCAAAGGCAGACGATGCTCAGCAGCTTCTGGACCAACTTCTGGACAGAACTCTTGTCCAGAAGGAGAGCAAACCAGGATCTGGAGAAGAAGCCATTGAAGGACTCAGGCAACTAGGTGGATCCCACCATGAAGGTCTGCTAGATGTTCTGCTGTCCTCACGTTGGTGTTAGAGAACTGTTAGAGGGTAAAAGGAGTCAAAGAAAACTTCAGTAACCCCAGTGGAGACATTCAGGTATTCCAGCTGTTTGAATGATGGGAAAGGGAGTTCATATAAGACAGCAGGGGTGTGACAATTAATTGATTCATTGATCAATCAATTTAGGATTCAACCAGATCCATCTGTCTGAGGCAGAACCAAAGCAACTTATTCCATTGAAACATCCTTTCAAATTAGATAAATCTATAATCGATGTTGGAAAATCCCATTTGGACTGAGACATGGTGGGTTTATTTTACCATAAGGTCCATCCCAGAACAACACTCATGTGATGCAGTAAAAGTGATCAACCATCATTCCAGTCCAATGTGTGGAAACACTTTGAATTTCCAAAGTCATGTGACCATACCGTGTCTTAGAATGTTCTAATAATGTTCCTTTGGATTATTCTGATGAGGAAAAACAACAGTGGAATGAACTTTATCAAACTCAAATGGGAATGGATTTGACATTCATTCTTGTTTGGACACATATTTATTTACACTTGATTATCTTGAAGAAACACAAGAATCTGGAAAACTTCACTGTTCAGTAGCAGATATTTATCTCTGAGTCACACTGTTGAAGTTCTGGATGAAGATGTTCTGATCCATTTTAGTTCAGAGAATCAACTGGTTTAAAGTCATTTACAATTCCAGCAGCAAATATTGAGACATTTAAGATTTGATCAAACTAAAACTGACTTCTGTTTTCTGTCTTCACAGACTCTGATGTCACAGTCCAGAATCAAACCGACAACCTCCCACCCCAGCAGATGGAGGCAGAGGTGTGTCCTCATGGCTCTGCCTCCAGTCGGGTTACATCCAGCTGAAGGAAGGAGTAACATCCATGAGACGGAAATCAACCATCAGTCCTTTCAAACGGGACGTTTATTTCTGCATCTCTAAAAACTTCCTTTCAGGAAGGTTTCCTGACAAAAATATTCACGTCTTCATTTGTTTCCTCCTTTACCTGTCACCTCTGAAGGTCAAGTCAAGTTTTTCTGTTCATTCATGACATTCTTTACTCTGTCTGAGTAAACTCACGGATCCAATCCCCGTCAGAAACTTAACAGAACATCAACTAACTGAGGGAACTTTGAGGCTTCTTTACTGATGACAACCGCAGGCTCGGAAACATATTAGGACTTCATGTGAAAGCCGATGTTCACAGATTCTAAATTTATGACATGATGTTTAAAAGCTGGATGAAGTGGGCGGAGTCTTTTGCCCTTGCGACCTGGATGACCAGAAGAAAACGGATGGATAGAATCCCAAAACATCCTCCTGGCATAAAGCATTTTAGATGATTTATAGAAATCTGAAAACAGCTTCTTTAGTTTCCCTGTCAAAGTCCAACAGTGATCAAACCAAACATGATTTCAGGAGATTTCTGGACCTTCAGGACCTCCGTGTTCTGTCTAACCCCACAGCTGGGCCAGTTAGAGCCAACCAAGAAATCAGGCTGTTTTACCTTTGATGTGTTCAGGGACAATTTATATTCAGTTAAAAAAAATCTGCAGGAACCAGAACCCTTTGGTGCCCTCAGACTGCAGAGACTTCCTGCTGACTCAGCAAACGGGGCAAAGGTTCAAGGCAGTTCAGAAGAAGCCCGGCAGCATGTTCCTCCTGTCTCCACAGATCAATGATCGGTTAAGTACTCATCTCTGGGAAAACATTCAAAATGTAAACAATCAAGAAACAGGAAACTTTTTCACACCAAAAAACAGAACAAATGATTTGTATTTTTGATTCATTTGACAACATTAGTAAAATATTCAGGACATTTTTCTCAGAAAAAAGAAAGGGTTCTTTCTGTGTGGAGTTTGCATCTTCTCCCAGTGCATGTGTTGGTTTTCTCCCGGCACTCCAGCTTCCTCGAATAGTCCAACAACATGCTTCATAGGTCATGGTTACTCTAAAGTTTCCCTAAGTATGCATGTGAGAGTGGTTGTGTGGCCCTGTGACAGACGGGCAACCTAAGGCAGCAAATGCAATCCAGCAGTAGCGGGGACAGGCTCCAGCAACCTTAAGACCCCAAAACGGATCAGGCAGGTTTGGAAGATGGATGGATGTGTGAATATATCCGTCCGCTATAACAGTATTGTCATTAAAAATCTTCAAAGTAACACAAATGTATTTTGACCAATCAAACTCCATCTTAATGCAGCTTTTACAAAGGTGTGAAATCTTTTTCAAAACTCTACTGTTTCTTATTAATTTCCATTGACCCTTTAAACTTTCTTTGAATAAACTTTGACAAAACAATAAAAAAATGCTGCTTAGCCTGAATGTACTAATCATTGCTGCATGTTCTCATTTTAACCACAAGAGTGAGACAAAATATCAAACTTCTGAGAAATTAACCTATCCTGCAACAATGGGTCTAATAGCATAAGGCTAATACTTTCAGATGCACAACAAAGACAACAACCAACAACAACGGATGTTGTAATCATCCCAGCTAAAAACAATAAACATGTCAATCTGCGGAACCAGAAGCTGCAGATTCAGAAGCTGCAGACTGCAGACAGGCCTGCTGACCATGACTTAAAGAACCTTGGCAGAGGAAAGCCAAGCTCAGGCGATTCCTTAACCCCACAGTGACAGCCAACTATTATTGCTGTAAGGAACCAGGGCATTTTACCAGACTGTCCAGCACCAAGTCCCCCATCCTGACAACAGGGACCCCAAGGAGGCACCAGTAGGCTAGGACAGTAAGGGGATCCTTCCCTTAAACAATCACTTTTCCATATTCTTTCATTGAATTTCTAAAAATAAAACTCATTTTACTTTTGTTGTTGGTGCTGCTAATTCAATCCAAGACACAGTTTGATATCAGTGCTGTCATTACATTACATTTTTTTTGTGATTAATTAATCTATTTTTAATCAAACCTACTATTTGCTGTGAAAAGCCTCATTTTAAGGTATTTTCATTTAAATTTGTGATTTTGTGGCACAGGAAAAGATCAAAATACAACAAAAAAGTGGCCTTATGATTTATTTTATTATAACAGACGTTCAACCTTCATTCTCAGGGCTAAGAAAAAAATATAGCCAAATTAATTCAAATTAAAGTGAAAATTAGAAAAAAATATAGCAAAGTTGACCGCACACAACGTGCGCGTCCATCAGGTCACCCACAGACGTCGCTGCTTTGTGGCCAACATTTTCATTGGGATTGACTCACAAGAGAAATAAACAGTCCGTATTGATCCGTATTTACCCCTTCCCCAGCGTTTTTGTTATGGTCTGGGGTCTCTTTTATTTCCTCGTTGTGGGTTTGTGCTGATGCTTTCCTTTATTTTTCTTCCCTCTGCAGAGTGGTGTGTGTAGGGGCGTGGTTGTCTCTCATCCTGCCTCCTTGTACACCTACTTCTCATCATTCATTTCCACTTCTTTAAAAGCATGTGCCTGCCTTCTCCTCCCTACCAGAATATTCCTTTTCTGTTGGCTTTCTCCTACATCCTGCTAAACGTTCTTGGGCCAAGCTCCCTGCCTCCACTGCCTGACAGTGCCTTCTGTTCTTGTTGTGCAGAAATAAACTGTTAAGACTTTCCCCTGGTGTCTTCCTCTGCTCTGGGATCTACTTACCAGTTCCTGACAGTTTTGCTCTGCTGTTTGTGTATAAAGTAAGAACAAAACAGACTGGCGATATTGTGACGAGCACTTAAACTAGACGAATTGTGTCTTATATGTTTAGATGCTGGTCTTTAGTAGTGGATGGGCTCCTTTAAGACACCTCCTGTCCTCTCAGCACACAGTCTTGCTAACGTCAGGTGGCTGTGCTATTTGTGTTGTGGGCCAACGTTTAAACTTGGTGCGGTGTTATATGTCAAAGCACATTCTGGTGAGGAATCTGCACCACATTTATGGATGGATCCTAAACGTATCAAAGAACGGCGCAAGCAAATGTTGACATGGAGAAGACGGCTGCAGGAAAAGAAGGAGCAAACCATTTCCTGGTGGAGGAGCAAAGTGAGCGAAGGATCAGAAGAACTGGTTTGAACATGAATTACTAAGCAAAGACGGAAAGGTGTGTGTGCCTCCAAGACAAAATGTAAAATGTAATCCAAAGAGGATTCAAAGAAAAAAGAAATGTTCACAGTGCTAATCAGAACAGAATACAATGTTCTCATCATTTTAATCAATCCTGAAATGTTTATCTGCTTGTTTCTGCATTTGAGACAGAATTTCCCCAGAAAATGAACCCATTAACCATCACCATTCTCTCTGTGATGGAATAAACACCAGTCTCTAATAAATGCCGGGGCTACTACTGGAAGATACACGGTACACGGAAAAATAAGAATAAAGAGCATCCCTTTTTTTGTTTTAATTGAGTGCAATAAGCTTTCATAGTAACACCATCATTACCTGTTTTAAAAAATTCTCTGACCAACTGGCCTTTGCAGCGTTCAGCAGCTGTGGGTATTTGTACTTCATGTGACTCTCCAGCCCCGCTTTTCCCATGCTGCTGATGTGGAAGGACTTGGATAAAGTCTGCATTCTGCACGTCTCTGGTCCGAGTCTTTCAGTAACCACAGTTGATACCAGTGACATGCAGTCAGGGGAGGCAGGTGAGGCTCTGCCTCACCAGCAAAATATAGCTGAAAAAATGCATAAATTAAATAAATAGAATTTACTTTAAAAAAATTGAAAAAAAAATATTTTTTAGAAGTATCTTTTCCATGATTACCTTTTCTGTGTGAGTTTTTAACTCTTCTTCAGCGAATATAGGAGTTTCCTGTTCAAATATGAGAGACAGCGCCAGGTGAGACAGCAGTGAGAGCTGCAGCCAGAAGAGCAGCCCTCCCACAGCGCCAGGGGGCCCCGCCCCCGAGAGCCCCACCATCCCAGAACAGCCGCCCACCACCACCTAGGAGTTCCGAGCATACTCCCACTCCAGCCCCAGGTACAAGCCAGGGGCCCCCCAAGAGAGACCCACCCCCAAGCTCCAGGAGACCGCAGGAGATCCAGGAGAGAGCACAGCAGGGGTTAGCCACCCCCACCTAGAGGAGTGATGACCAAGAGAAGTGGGGGTCCCTGAAGAGTGTCTTTTTATCATAATAAATAAACACTTTATTTTAAAACTACCTAGTTTGTTTCTTTCTCTCCATCTGTCTGATTACATCGGTGCCAGTTTGTGACTTCTTTAGTCTTTTTATTTGCTTAAAATGCGCTTTAGAAATACACTAGACGAGGCAGGCAGTACACCTGCCTCAAGACAGAGGGCGGTGCTGAGTCCAGAGAATGTGACACCGCTGCTAAAGAATAAAGAATTAGAGGTAGAAAGTCAAGTGCAGCCATCCAGTTATTCTTTCATATGTTTAGAATCAATTTCTAAATGGAGGAATACGCTTTTAAACCCCTAAACTCAAGAATTTGTTTAGACATTCACTGGTAGTGATCTCCACTGAGACCGAAAGAGTTTTCAAACTGAAGAAAGAAAAGGAAGACTTCTGCAAAAACAGGTTATGAATGCATTTCTTCAGAAGGAGAGATAATAGTATGGCATAAGGAAACTGTCAAAAAGAAACATATTCATAAAGACAATTTTGTGCAAAAATGAATATTTTGTGCACAACTTTGCAGAAAAAAATGTAATACAATCTTTAGTTTTACGTTTCACATGTCTGTTTTGAATATGACTTTTCTGTCTTAAATACGAATTTCTCCTGTTAAAGCGCTGTCAAAAATACGTCATGGGGTCACAGGCATAAACATCGAGCCCCTGAACGTTTACTCAACTGAATGAGCATGATAGAATTAAACTTTTTAGAATGATATTGATCCCCTGGCAGGAAAATTATCTCGTTACCGTTACACTGCTGGAAAAATATATATATATAAACAGCCAAATCCTGCTGCTTTTTTTGTTTTTTTTTTTGGCAGGCGACATCAGCTGAGCACGAAAACAATGAAACTGACCTGGAAGTGGTGGCAAAAAAAGAGATGTTAATAAGAGAGTGATTAAAGAAAATAAAAACGCCCGAGCAGGCGGCAGAGGATCCCTGTCTCTCTGCTGCTGCCGTTGTGTGCATAGATACGCTTTTCCTGCCAGAATTTGTTTCCCCAGTCTCAGACATGGTTCTGGGGGAATGTACCTTAGCACAACACCAGCCAGCGGCGGCATATTAGCGTGGGGGATCCCCGCTCAGCCGGGCAGCTACCCGGACAGGAGGGGCAGCTGCACCCGCCACAGACTCTGGCAGCACCGTGGAGATAGCGGGTTAAGATGGAAATAACAAAGACAGCTAAGCTAACTCAGAGCTAAAGTAGGCTAACTGGCATTATTAACTAATTTCAGCAGACATGTTTTTGTTTTACACTGAATGAGTGCAGTCGTACTCCTGCTACGTCTTTCTATCACTTCTGGTTCTAAAACCATCCTCTGCTGCATTGTTTACACGATCGCCTGTTGTAGCCTGAAAACCAGAAAATGCGGCTGGAGATTACTGTTTTTTGATTTATTTTATCAAATTTTCTACAGAGCTATGGCTATCAAGATAATTTTCTCAAAGTTCTATTTTATTTTAATAAATAAACTTTATCACACTTGCGCAGTATGAAGAATCGATGCTCCGGGACTCGATGTTTATGCCTGTGACCCCGTGACGTATTTTTGACAGCGCTTTAAGAGGAGCTATCTTACCTAACACCATAGACATAAAACAAGGGAGCGACACATGGACTTAATTTATAACTAAAAATAATTCAATTATAACAATTTTGGTGATTTTTTTTCTCTGCTACAGTTTGTAAATAAATGTTCAAATTAAAAAAACACACTAACTCCTGCTAATCAAATGCTAATAAGTTACTCTGTAGGGATCATGTTTGTAAGTCTGATGACGTCAGGGCCTCACCAGCCGTGAACCTCACCGCACGTCAATGCATTACACCGCATTTTGTAGCTTTTCACAATCCACGCCTGAGAGCAAGTTGAAAGCACCATGTGCTGAACTGGTGAAAACTCGAACTGCTTTACGGCAACATAAACTCCCATCACAGATAGAACGAGGTTGAACTTCTGCCACAGTTCAAATTCAAATCTCATGTTGAACTAATGTTTTTGCATTAAAAATATTTAAATGTTATGACTTTTCCAAAACTTTGCAGAATATTTCAATTTCCAAAACTTTTCCAGGTTTTCCATGAACTGATAGCACAGTTCACAGTTTCTGTCTGTAAAACTTGTCTGGCCAGCTGGGTGTCAAAGTGCCTCGGCCTTCACTCTGCATGGACACAGAAATCATGCCACTCCAGTCAGGAAAAAGCGTAAGTGAATTCCAGCCCCCAGGGAGCAGAAAATTTCCACTGCGTCTCCATTATCGTCAGATATGAATTCTTTGGAGGAGTCTTGGAGATCAGATTATTGCACCAAACCTTTCTCTTGTCTCCAACTCCTACTGTTTGAGCAGCACAGCAGCAAACACAGAAGGAGCAGTTCAGATGCTTATAACTGTAGTTTGGGGATATTTTCGCATTTGGTGAAGAGGACTGCGTCAGAGCAGACATTGTCCCTAATCCTAATCCTAACCCTAACCCTGTACCACATCAACAATACCAACCACTCCAACCTTACCTGGATGTTGAATTTTAGGCAGCCTTAGAACCAGGTGGCTAACCCTAACCCAGGACCATCACTCTTCACTCCGCAAAGTGATGTTTTGGTTATCAGTCTTTATCAGGGAAAACATTTTAAATTCATGATGTATAATCTTGATTTTATGTTTTTAGCTGAAACCTGGTTAGATGAAAATAACAGTTCAGCTGTTTTCATCGAGTCAACCCCTCCCAACTATGATGTTATCAGTGAGGAAAGAACAGACAGAAAGGGCGGGGGGGTTGCAGTTTTGTTCAATGAACCCAACATGTAACAGAGCCCACACACAACAGAGGGCATATTCTTGATTTATTGATTTCCAAAGGTCTGAACATTTCCAATATTACTGTATGTGATTTAGGTCTTTCTGATCACTGCTGTGTTTTCTTTGGAAGCACAATTCCAGTACACACAAATGTTTGGAGGGAGGAGATCACAAAACGGTACATGACTGAAAATACTAGTGAGATGTTCAACCAGATTCTCTCGCTAACACCTCCCCCTCAGGGGGTTCAGTCAATGAACTTGTCAACAGCTTTAATGCAAATATGTCAAGTATCATGGATAGTATTGCTCCCAATAAGGTGAAGGTGATCTATGGAAAGAAAAAAATCTCCATGGAGAAATTCCATACTTGTAAGGAATGGAAAAAGACTGTCGGAAATCAGAACTCAAATGGAGAAAGACTAAACTGCAGGTTCATTATGACATCTATAAAGAGAAACTTCACTTTTATAATTTACAACTGAGCAATGCAAGGAAGTCCTATTTCTCTGACATTTCTCAAACTCTCATAATTCTCTGACCTTATTCGCTACACTTACAGGCTAACAAACCCCTCTGTGTCAGCGGCATCAGAACTTTACTCCACTAAAGCTTGTAATGACTTTACAGAGAAAATCAAAAACATAAGGCAAACTATTGTTTCATCAACTACAAGTCCAGAATATGAACTTTATCCACTGGAAACCAATCTAAACCCCACAGCTCAGTTTCAACCCATAAACAGTAAAGACCTGGAGGACATTCTAAGTCAACTGAACTCCTCCTCCTGTTGTCTAGATATTCTACCCGCAAGCTTTTTCAAACCAGTTTCAAAGATTCTGGAGTCGGTCCTGCTCCAGATTGTGATCTTGTCTTTAACATCTGGTGATTTCCCAGAACCACTGAAAACAGCTGGAATCAAACCCTCTAAAAAAGGACACAAATGAGCAACTACAAACTGATATCTAACCTGCTATTTTTAGGTAAGATCATTGAAAAAGCTGGTTTTCATCAGTTAAATGAATTCTTAATAAGAAACAACTGCTATGATGAGCATGTGAACCCGGGGTTAGGATGTATGAAGTAGGGGTCAGCTAGAATAAACAATGTCTTTACAATAGCGGTTCACACCCCACTAGCTGAGTTGAGCTCTGCTGCTCAAACCCATGATACGTGCTAGCCGCTACAGCAACTTTTTAAAGAAAAACAGAAGCTTTCCTACTCAGTGAGCTTTTAAAACTCAGTGTTATAGGATCTTCAGGATTTCTCTTTTTCTGATTTTTATCTGATGCATTTAGAGCAAAATCCTGTTTTATACAAACCGAAGTTGTATGTTGAGAAAACTATCTTTTAGGTCAAACAGGAAGTGACCAAATGTTTCCTACAACAGTTTGCCCTCCATGCTGATTATCCTCCCCAGATATCTGTTTCTCCTCTGCTGTTGCTCTGCCACACAGACACATGCATACAAACACACACACACATCTGCACACACACTGACACACACACAGAGAGGGAGGGAGGTAACTGTGATTCCACTGCTGAATTTTTAACGCTGTTGTGGAACTCTTTTTCCAGCTAGGTTCAATTTCACTGACAGAGGCTTGTTTCTGCTGCTCTCTCAGGTGGGACGGAAACTCTGCACGGCATGGACAGTAAGTGTACATTTTTATCCATAACACAACATAAAAGCAAACTGCTTTGTCTTTTGGGGTTTATTTTAGCTCATGCACAAAAATGAATTATTTTACACAGAAAAAAACCCTCAAAGTATCTAACATGCGGTCATCGCTCCATGAGTCAGAAGTGTTGCTGAGTTAAAGCTTGTGTTCATTAACTTTTATTATTCGTAGTTATTCTTCTTTCTTTAGATTATTGTTGAAAACAATAACCTCTTCTTCTTCATGTCGATCATCTTTCGAAGTTAACTCCTGCATCTTTAACGTTCCCCCTGAGTTGTCAAGTTTGCAGATGGATGTGGACTGAAAGGTAGAGAAAATGGAAACTGCATCCAAATCCTCCCATTACTGGAGTGCTGACATTTTGTGATATTGTCCACATCCTGATGCTGTAGGTTAGAGCTGTGGTCCACAGCTGTGTTCTGTACACCCCAACCCTGTTGATGAGTCTTTAAAATGGCTTCACAAAACACATTATATGACTAGATACTACATGGAAAATTATTTCAGTTTGGAAACAATTTAATATTTTAAGCAAAATCAGTCCATTCTTTTTTATAAACAAAACTGGTTAACACTTTACAATAACTTCCCGTTGCTGCTTTGGAGAAAGCAGAGGCTGAGGACTTTGGGGTGGGGCTGTCCATCACCCGGGCTGAAATTACTGAGGTAGTCAACAAGCTCCTCTGTGGCAAGGCACCGGGAGTGGAAGAGGTCCGTCATGAGTACCTCAAGTCTCTGGATGCTGTGGGAGTGTCTTGGCTGCTGACACGTCTCTGCAGCATCACATGGCAGAGGAAACCTGTACCACTGGACTGGCAGACTGGGGTGTTGTTCCCCTTTTCAAGAAGGGGGACCGGCGGGTGTGTTCCAACTACCGGGGAATCACACTCCTCAGCCTCCCTGGGAAAGTCTATGCCAGGGTACTAGAGAGGAGAGTCCAGCTGATAGTCAAACCTCAGATCCTGGAACAGCAGTGCGTTTTCCGTCCTGGCCGTGGAACTGTGGAGCGGCTCTATTGTTGGGTAAATTACTTCTAAAAAGTAACTGATTACTTTACTTTGCACACCTGCTCCTCATCATCATTTGCTCCTCTATATAAGCATGTTCTTGGCTGCTTCTCCCTGCTGGATTATCCATTATGTTTTTGGTTTGAATAAACTGTCTCTTCAACTCCTCTGGCTCTGCTCTGGGATCTGCTTCCGTACCCTGACAATCTTGGGGTCTTGTTCACGAGTGAGGGAAGATCAGAGAATGAGATTAACAGCCGGATTGGAGCGGTGTCCATCGTTGTGTGGTAATTGTACAGGTCCATTGTGGTAAAGAGAGTCCTGAGCCAGAAAGCAAAGCTCTCAATTTACCGGTCTATCTTTGTTCCAATACTCAGGAGAGGGAAGTCTGGACATCTTTGATTAGATCAGCTGTGTCAAACTCCAGTCTTCGAGGGCCGGTGTCCTACATGTTTTCCAACCAACCGGCCATCAAAGCTCCTTAGTGGCTAACAGGGTTAGGGTTATCAACACCAGATACAACAAGGTTTCTAGAAAACCACCAGCAGGCTGGCCCCCGAGGCCTGGAGTTTGACACCCCTAGATTAGACTTGCCTCCTCGACACATCATCAGAAGTCAGCTTGCTCGATCCCACATCAAACTCAGAAATTTCTTTAGGCAAAGAACTTTGATGATCTAACATCACTGGTTCTTCTGAGTTTCTGTGTCATCTGAGAAGCTACAGCTGGGTAAGAGATAACAGCTAATGAAGACAAGAACCATCAGTTCCAGTTCCTGCTGCTAAACTGCACTGGGACTCCTTTTGTGTGTTCTGAGCTTTCAAACTTTAGCTGTCACAATGACCACTGACAGAACCACAGACCTATCACTTTCATTGATCTGACAGGAATAAAAACGTAAGCGGGACTTAGAAAATGTAAATGTCCATTTAACAGGAAGCTCATTTTACTGTACAAAATGGTTGAATTAGCAACATTTGGTGTATTTGATATCTTTAATGAAAATCAGTAGACAAATTGTACTGTTTTTTATATTTCCTTTAAAAGCCAAAGAGACACAAGAAACCTGACTAGTTTGACTTTTTCATGAAAATTGTAACACCTTAGTTGAGTTGTTCAGATTCATATTTTTCCAGTCAATCTTAGCACAGTAACCTGTGAACAATATTGTTAGAGCATGAAGCTAATGTTACAGAAATGTAGGCTTTATCACCAATATATGCCAGAGATTCAGGAGGACAACCCAAGCAGAGTAATGCACAGGTTGGAATTATAGCATGAAAGATGAAGGAAGTAGATTTGCTGCCAGGTGCACAGCTGAGCCTGAAAGTCAGATAAACATAGTTTATGATAATCCTTGTTCCAAGTTTGTGGTGGGGATAATTGCTTATGTTGGAGTGTTCCTGAAGCAGCAGCGGCTGAAGTTATCTACAGAAAGTCGCCCAAGGCAGACGGACATATATCCTTCTGGTTTGAACAGAGTTTATAAAGTTCTCCTCGTTGTTTTGACTGCAGATGTCATTTGTCAGGTCCATTGACCTTTAGCTGATATCACAGCAAGTAAGTTGAACTTGAATTTTCTACAGGACAGAACTCTGCTGAAAATAAGGGTCACAGTTGACCTAAGAGACAGTGGTAGATAATCTGCGCCGTATTTTCTAGAAATCATATTTGAGTGTTATTTTGAATCAATTAAAGGCTCAGATGTCCGTGACCACACTCTTCTCTAAGTCTCTCATGCTGGCTTGGACAGGTCTGCTGGACCCAGTGGTTTAATGTAGGTCCTAGAATTCAGCACCTAGGTGCTCTGGACCTGCTTACACCACTTCAGGAGCCTGGCATGATTTGTCAGTTCAACATTATAATTTGGAGAGATGGTCATTCAGATAAACAGCCTTTCCTTTCAAGAGTTTCCTTTGGTTCATCAGAACTATCTTGTGCTTTTGATTCACAAACCTGACAAGGATCGCTGGTTTATCTGACTTCTTTCTCCTGGGAAGCGGGTAGCAGATCTCAATATTATTCAAATCCAGGGAAATCCCTTTAGAAGTGAGAAATAATCAAACTTGACTCTCCACACTCTCAGCTGGAGAAATAGCAGCTCCACTAGCTTCTGTGCTAACGTTAGATGAGCCAGGCCTAGCCCAGGGTTTGAGTTGAGGTCCTGTGAGAATGATATTATTCATTTTTACTTGTTGATCCAAGTCGTTTGCTCTTCTATCCAAGAGAGCAAGCCAATTGTCTCGTTGTTCATTTCTTGCTTTTTCTCATCTTAATTCTTCCCCAAATTCCATCAGAGGTGTTAGCTTAGCATCAAGTTCCATCAGTGGTTAGCTTAGCATCTAGTTCCATCAGTGGTTAGCTTAGCATCTAGTTCCATCAGTGGTTAGCTTGGCTACCAGTGCCATCAGTGGAGCTAGCTTATCTTGGATGTCTGCAAAAAAGTCCTGTTCCCTGATCTGAAAGTTCATACTTTCTTTTTCTGTGATGCAAATTGCACTCACCACTCCTCTTTGTTCTTCGGAATCCATCAACGGTCGGGGTCCCAGTCGGTGAGAGGAAGCTTGTCCCAGAAAGGGTCTTGTTTCTGGCTCCCCTTCCTACCTAAAAAGGTTTGCCGGCCGTGGCCACAGACTTCAGATTTCCTCTCCCAGACCAGAACTCTAGTCCAGAGAGCCTGTGACCGGTTCAAAGGACCAAAATGTTAGAGTAAATTCTGAAAACACAACACAGTGACCAACGTGACAGGAGTCCAAGTGCAATTTTCTCTGAAGGAGAGCCTGCGACAGGCAGAGAACTCAGTCCACCTGGCAAAGCAACTCTAAGCATTGCCTGCAAACAAAACCGCTTTTATTTAGCTAAAGAGAAGCCCTTAAAATACAAAAGGGAGGAGTGAGTGTAAGGTTCACACAAATATAGCTTTTCTTTTGTTCTCCTTTAGGCTTCCTTTGGTTCTCTTTCGGTTCTTCCACAGAAACATATTTATGTGACATGAGCTTTTTGATTTCATTTTAAACACATCCTCCATACAGACTCTGGACAGCAGGAAAAGCATTTTTTTATTTGCTTCTGACTTCTGTTACCATTTTCTGAACTTGTTCTGTTGAAGCAGACTCCTCATGTCCACTCTGACTGGAGACCATTGCCATAACAACATGAATCCTAAAAGGGAGAAGGAGCCTCTGCGACGGCGATGCAGCACACCTATACCTTCATTCTCGCATCGCCTGTCCAGGACATGGGACCCCCGCCTTTCTAGCTGTACCCAAACAGACCCGGAGAACTTGAACATTTGTCGCAGCCACACCCCCCTGGGACAGTCAGCATCCTACCACCCTGGAGACAAATCCCTGTACTACCGGGCCCAGTGGAGTTCTGATTCTGACGAGGACTCGCAGAGTGACTCGGACTGTGTTTACAGAGTGGTGCTGCTGGGAGATCATGGCGTTGGGAAGACCAGCCTTGCAGGGATCTTTGCTGGAATCACAGAGAGGGATGAGCATCCTGGAGGTGGGACTTTTGTAGTTTTCCTTCATGTGTCACAAAGGCATTTTTTCCCATGAGTTTTTCTCACAGCCATTGTTCAGTTCTTGCAGTAAAACACCTGAAGAACATGCAAGCACTGAACTGTTTCTAAAGAAAAATGTCAATAAAACACAAAGTAAACATGGTAATATTTAAATCAAATCATTTTCTCCCGAATAAGTTTGTTTTCTTCACGATTGACAGAAATGTTCCTCCGAAGCTGATGTGGCCTTCATCATTTGCCTTTCTAAGTTTCTCTGCTTTTCAGTCAGTTTGGAATCAGACTGAAGTTTGACCTTTTGTTAAGAATCTGTGTCTTTGCTGTGACATCACAGCCTTGAATGGCCTGACATCAATTTACTCTGGAGTCACATAGTTGCTGACTTACAGCTGTGTTGATCCATTGGTAGTGTGTGGGGGCGGAGTCAGTGTTCACGCTGACCTCCTCTATGTGTGTGCAGCGTCAGGTACTTTCTACAAAGTCATAAACAACATAAAGAGAAATGTTTTTAAATGGTGTCAAGACTTCACGTTGCTTTGGGAGACGTGATCCTCTGATTTTAACAGATCTGCTTCCAGGAGATTTTTGAATGTGTCACTTTTTTTTTCTATTTAGGTCATTTTAATTTATAGAATCTAAAAACTACCAATTGGTAATGTATATTTTTGAAACCTAAAAAAGTACATAAAAAATCCAGAAATATTTGTTATTTTGGGAGGTGCCTTGTTAGATTTACAGTTTCTTGCAGGAGGGAGGAGTTCTGCTGCCGTTCCGTCCATCATAACTTCAGATAAAGTCTTGCTTTGAACGTTCGCTGGGACATTAACGTTTGTCTGAAAATGCTCTTTCATCTGTTATAAAAGTGAGCTTTTACAACAAAAGTAAAATTTGTTTTGTTTTGTTGTTTCTTCCAGATGACGAATATGAACGGACACTGACTGTAGATGGAGAGGACACCACGCTGGTTGTCATGGATACATGGCAGACTGACAAATCGGTACAGCTATTGTGTCAGTGAGACCGACACGATGTTTTTGGGAATAGCAGATGGTTACACTGAAGTTATGCAAAAAGTTTTATCCCTCCTGGCAGAAGTTTGATGGTTTTGTGTTCAGAATTTCAGATTTTGAAACCACAGAACTGAATCCACAACAGCTGTTGTAGTTCTCTGCCTGTGCTTTCTGGGAATATCTGACCTTTAGCTGCACTCTGCAGAGAAATCCACATCTTTGGTCATTTACTTTGGTCATCTTTGGCCTGCAGTCTCCCCTGAGGGAGTCATGACTGTCATCAGCTGTTTGTGATGGGCGTGGTCTATTGGAAGGCCTGCCAGTTCTACCTGAATGACCACGCCCACCTCTGTGGGTGTCATCCTGAAGATCATCCTGAGTGGGTGACAGTGTGTGCTCCTCATCTCAGTTACAGTATGTGTTGGTCTTCTGTGATCCAACGTCTGATCTGTTCCTGACGTCAGGCTCTGTTGCTTTGCTTCTTCTTTTCTTTGATGTTGTGAGTCTTTTTGTTGTGTCCGAACATTATTTTTACGTGTTAAATTTACAGCTTGTTTTCTCTTCACAAGGCTGTTCATTAGGTGTTCACATTTTCCGTATGATTTCTGGGTGTCTTGTGTTGTCCCAAAACGCACGTAAAAACTGCAATATTTATTGGAACGTGCATTCTATCATGTAATAAAATGTACATCGGAACAGGGATGGAACAGAAGACCAGAGAGTTTCTGGGTTTGAGGGCTACAGTGTACTTTCACTTTCTTCTTTCTTTTAATTTGGTCTTTTCCCTTCAGACGTCGCTACAGCCAATCAGCTTCCTCCATCTGTCTCCTGCGTCCTCTACTCTTACACCAGATACCTTCATGTCTTCACTGCATCCATAAACCTCCTCTTTGGTCTTCCTCTAGACCTCTTTCCTGCAGCTCTAGACTCAGCATCCTTCTACCAATATATTCACCGTCTCTCCTCTGGACATGACCGAACCATCTCAGTCTGACCTCTCCAGAACCTCTAACATGTGCTGTCCCTCTGATGGACTCATTCCTGATCCTATCCATCCTTATCATTCCCAAAGAGAACCTCAGCATCTTCATCTCTACCTCCAGTTCTACTTCCTGTCTTCTCCTCAGTACCCCTGTCTCTAGACTGAACAACATGGCTGCTCTCACCACAGTTTTGTTCACCTTTCCTTTCATTTGAGCTGAAACTCTTCTATCACACCTGACACTTTTCTCCACCCATTCCACCCTGACTTCTGTCTTACTGCATATACACTCCTGCACCTCATTCCACCACCAAGTCTCCTTATCAACCATTTCCATCTTGTTTGCAAAATCAACCACCGTCTGTCCGTTCCTCTCCTGGATACCAAACCTGTCCATCACCTCCTCATCACCTCTGTTTCTGCACCAACACGTCCATTGAAATCTGCTCCAATCACAACTCTCTCACTTCTAGAGATGCTCATCATCACTTCATCAAGGTCCAACCAGACTCTCTCCTCCAGCTCACATCCTACCTGTGAGGCATACCCACTAACAACATTACACATCATAGCTTCCATTTCTATCTTCAGACTCATCACTCTGACTCTCTTTTTACCTCCACAACACTCCTAATAAACTCCTCCTTTCAGGTGACTCCTCCTCCATTTCTCCTCCCATCTCCACCATGATAGAACTTGACCCCTGCTCCTCAGCTTCTGGCCTTCTTAGCTTTCCAGCTGGTCTCCTGGACACACAGTATGTCTACCTTCCTCCTCAGCATCATGTCAGCTATCACTCTTCCCTTTTCCTGTCATAGTTCCAACATTCAAAGTCTCTCCTCTCAGTCCAACACTCATGACTTTCCTCTTCTATCTCTTCCTGTGAACATGCCTTCCTCCTCTCCTTCTTTGACCAACAGTAGTCCAATCTCCACCGGCACCAATGGTGGTTGTTGTTAGCCCTGGCCTCGACCGATTTGGTATGGATATTGGAGGTCTGAATGCATGTTTGGTTTGGCAAAGATTTTACGCGGGATGCCTCCCTTTCATGGTCTTTTTCTGGAGATTTAAATTGCTCTTCCTGCACCTGCAGGATGGAATGTCACTGCTACCAACATGGCAGGGTCCATTTGCCTTCTAAGTATGGTGTTGAACCACCGCCTTTCTGTGTGCATCACTGCAGCTTTGACTCCATCATACTGAGGATCGGAAAGGCCTCAGAGGGCCCCTTCTGCTGCAGCTGCTTTCTTCACCTCCAAGACTTAGACTTTCTTTTCAGTAAAACACTGTCCTGTTCCCTGATCTGTAGTGATCGGAAAAGACTCGGAGTCCTGTACCAAATCCATTCTGAGCCTTTTGATGTTTCCATGTCACCAGACAAGACAGCCAAACTGAGAACAGTCCAAGTTTTCTTCTCTATAATATTGTGCTTCATATAGTTGTGTAACAATCTATTTTAACAACAATTCAGTTTGATTCATCGCTTCCCTCAGACATATCGATCTGGCCAGATCGTAGGAATAGATTAGAATCCTTAGCTTCAGAACTGCTTTTTTTCACTTCAGAATGATTCAGATGATCCTGTACTTCATCCCTCTTCTGAGCAGTGAAGATACGCCCCTGTGTCTCCTAACAGGAGGGTGGGGGCAAAGGTCATGACTGCTGCCTGAAGGTTGGGAGTGCTTACGTCATCATCTACTCCGTCACGGACCGCTCCAGCTTCGACTCTGCTGCTGAGCTCCGCATCACTCTGAGGCGCGCCCGCCAGGCCGAAAACCTCCCCATCATCCTCGTAGGCAATAAGAGCGACCTGGTCCGGGCCAGGGAGGTTGCAGTGGAAGGCAAGTCAGAAGCAAGTTCAACTGCATAACGTAGTTAGCATGTCTCCAGAACTCTGCTGATGTGCCTGCCTCTGCTGCAGAGGGCCGAGCATGTGCTGTGGTGTTCGACTGTAAGTTCATTGAGACATCAGCGTCCCTGCAGCACAACGTGGCCGAGCTGTTTGAGGGCGTGGTGCGGCAAATTCGCCTCCGTCGAGACAGCAGTGAGGTCACCAAGCGGAGGCTCTCAGCCTACAAACGTAAAGAGAGTCTGACCCAGAAGGCTCGCCGGTTCTTGGGCCGTTTGGTTGCACGTAACAACCAGCGCATGGCTGTGAAGGTCCGGTCCAAGAGCTGTCATGACCTGGCTGTTCTTTAGAGAACTTTCCTGTCCAGTGTGTGACTCGTGTGAGGTCTATAATTATAAGGTCTATGATTAGGATGAACCAGTTAGCCAAAACCAGACCTATGACCAGAGTTTTGCAGCTGTTTTATTGAATGGTGTCAAACTTTGGTGGTTCTTCTTTTGGATCACTTAAGAATGAAGATTCCACCTAATAAGGAAGGTCATCACTGAGAAGTTCTCCATCTGTGCAGGAGGTCAGTGTTTGCTGTTACTGAGAGGTCTGTAGAGTTTTCCGGGTCCGAGGATAAAATAACATTTTCAGAAGCAAACAGCCACTGTGATCTGAAAACAGTTTTGTTTTATTTATTATTGAAATTTCCTGCAGGAAAGTCTTTCCCTCCACATAAATAAAATGCAACCTTCAGAAAGCACCAACATTTGTGGTTAATTCTACACTACATGTCCCATAATCCCCTGCGACAGACTGGCGACCAGTCCAGGGGTGTACCATGCCTTCGCCCATGAGTAGCCGGGTTAGGCTCCGGCAACCCCGTGACCCCGAAAGGGATAAAGCGGATTGGAAAATGAATGAATGAATGAATGTCCCATAATTCTGTGCTCAGGCATGTGTTCGCCTGAGGTGGATTCTTTCACTTAAGTCTTGCAGGTGGATACATGCTGTCTGCGGATGGAAAATGGTCAAACCTGTACAAACATCAAGATGGTAGACCGCTCAGTGAACACGGAGAGAGAAAATGTTCATGATTTTCTACGGGTCATAGTGAACACGTATGAAACAGGGAAGCAGGTGAGAGGTTTTTCAATTTCACAATCCCCCTAAATCCTGCAGACTATATAAGGAGCCTGTTATTGTTGTTTACGTGATACGTGCACACTCCTTGCTGCAGCCTGATTTTCTGTGATGCGGTCCTTGAATATAAATGACTAAAATGATTAGAAACAAACTTACAAATTAGTGGACACACATTTATTTCAATTTAAGTAGAATAAACTTCACATGACGGCAGGTGAGGATGATGTCATGTCAGGCAGTACTTATTCTGCCTCCCCTGACCACACCCCTCTAGTTGTAACATATTTCAAAAAGGGACCAAAACTGTTAAAACCAAATTATGTCTACCCACCCAAAGCAATTTTTGCCCACAAAGTTGGAATCAATTGGGTGTCTGGCAACACTTTAATCTCTGGTTACTAACTTGTGATTGACCGGAATATTCCGTTGCTTCAGAGGGACAGGGAGGACGAAACACTTTCACATGATCAGCCTTCTGCCATTTCAGAGATTTTTGGTGTTTTTATGATAGAATTAAATAATAAAGGGCAAAAAAAATCTTGCTTTTTTAAAATTACTTTTTCTTTAACAATTTTCAGAATTAAAAAAATATAATTAAATTATTAGAAATTAAATTAAAAGAAAAGTTTGATCATAATACTAATAATAACAATTCAACAAACAGAGTAGAACCAGTGGGGTGCAACAATGATTTAGCTTAGGTCTGAGCAGGCTGTAAATTGTTTCCATTTCTTCCATCTGAGTTGGAATTTTTCAGCTTCTAACCGTAAGTGAAACATAATTTTCTCCATAGAACAAATTACCTCTATAACGTCTGCCCATTGTTTCAGTTTCAAGGGTTCCCTTTTCAGTCCGTTCCTTGTTATAGTTATTTTGCTAGCCATCATCATGACCTTGAATAGATGCCTATCCTCTGTTCGCATCACATTTGTTGGTTCAACCAAGATACAGGGTCCATGGATCAACAGGTATTTCATACCCAAGAATGTCTGAATGCAGAGTTTTGTTGATGCTTTTGCCAAAAGGGGTCAATGTTTCTGCATGTGCAGAACATGAGTGTGGTTAGCATTCATGTCTCCACAGTCTCCAGCATTGCTGTGAGGTCCTCAGCTGTTTACTCTTTATGTGGGGACTGATGAAGAACCTCCTCAGATTTTTCCACCCAAACTCTCTCCATTGTCTTGAATATGTTGAGGAATGTTGTAGAAAGCAGATTGAGGAGCAGTCATCCTCTGACAAGTCAATGTGCAGTTCTGTCTCCCACATTTCTTTTAAATGCAACGAGTCAAAGCATTACAGTTCAAAAGACACTTGTACAATATGGAAACCACCTTTGAGGGTAGCTTTTCATAAACCCCTGTAACCATTTCATCATTCCACTCTCTTGCTGGGAAACAGAGCTTTTTATTTCTTCATTGTACAAGTTTCTCTGTTGAAAATTCCTAAATAGGTCAGTCTTGTCCAGCTCCAATTCTTCTTTGAGTTTTTCAACCGTTTTAAAAACTTTCCCATCTGTTAGTGTGCATATTACACTCATTTCTCTAATTCCCCATTTCTTAAATGTATTATCCAGCTGTCTAACCGTCTAAGGAGAATGTGATGACAAAATCAGTAATGTATGGATGTTTCCTATTTTATGTATTGACTACTTCCCACCAGGATTGATTACAAGCTCAACAATGGGATTTGGATTTGTATTTTCTCCCCCAGTCTTGCTTGTAGAGGAAAAGAATCATAGGTAAGCTCAATTTGTTTCCATTTAGAGTAATAATCTGTTGAGCACCAATATATTATACTTCATAGTTGGGCTGCCAAATAGTATTCTTTAAGGCTTGGTAGAGCAAATCCTCCTTTTGCTTTTTCCAAAGTGTTTTCATTTTCACTCTTAGTTTTTTACTGTTCCAAAATGTGTTTGTTTTATTTAACAAATTACTAGTCTGGAATACAGACTGGTAGTGAGGGAAATAAATACAGCAGTCTGGCAGCATGTTCTTTTTTACAATCTCTATTCTTGAGCTAAGATCGATGGCTAGGGTGGGCTAGTTTGTTAAGTCCCTTCTTATTGCATCACTACTTCTACCATAATTTATGTCTTTTAATTTATTAAATTTAGTTGTTAGGTAAACTCCTAAATATTTTCTACTTTCTGAATCCCATTGCAACTTATATTTTTGTCTGAGTGGTTCAGCTGGTTTGTATTTGATTAAATTGGTTTGTTCCCTGATTTCCCTCCAAAAACTTCTAGGATGCCCTTGAGTTTTGGAAATGCAGTATCTGGTTTGTGTAAATAAACAATAATATCATCTGCAAAGAGCCCTATTTTTTTGTTCTTGCTTTGCTATTGTTATCCCTTCTAGATCTTCCCACTACTTATATGCTGAGCCAGAGGCTCGATGAATTCAGCAAATATGGCTGGGCTCAAGCAACATCCCTGTCTTGTTTCTCTTAACAGTTCAAAGCTATCTGTTAAATTTCCATTTATTTTAATTCTGCCCACTGGCTTATGGTACAGAGCTTGTATACAAAGCCGCTAAGAGAAAGCAGCAGACCCTGTCGAAGGCCTTCTCAGCATCTGAGCTTATTACAGTTTTGTTGGATTGCTTAAGTACGATTTTCAAAACACCACACACAAAACATTTTAGCAAAACACTACAGATCCTTTGCATATTTAAACACTCTTGTAAAAACTATACACTGATGTTTAAAAACCACACTGTTTTACCATAGGACACACACGTTTCACATTTACTATACTCTGTTTGCACGAGTTACACTCTGCTGTGATAAACCTAAAGCACTTTTAGCACTTCTACTGCCCTTTGAATAGAGTAGGCTACAATCACCAAAGTGCAAATATAAAGTAAATCCACCAAACACAACACAGGACAAATGTTGCACATTGAAGAAACACAGATTTGTCAACATGCCCAAAACATTGACATGGTTCACTGTTACAAAAAAAAAAAAAAGAAAAGAAAAAATACTAGACATTTCCTCTTTGCCTGGCTGGATCTGGCCAGAGAATTTCATCAACATCGGAATTTTATTTTCTGGGGCAAAGTGTTATATTTCCCTCACATTGCCCTCGGGCATTGACTCTCACCTTGTGGCCAATGACATTTCTTCTCCTCCTTCATGCTATCTCAGGTTGAACCCATCTTTATCAACGTAAACAAACTCATGCTGGATCTCCTCTCCGTCCATTCATAAAACTGCCAGAAGAACAGAGTCAGGCAAAATTGTGTAGTTCAGTGTAGATCTAGCATACATATTTCAGTACAGTAAAAGATTATGAGACAGTATGCAAGATCACACTTCTAAAGTGAATACATACCTCTGCATAATCATGCCGCAGTCGTTTCACCCTTTTGGAATTCTACTTGAAGGGCACTCAATAAATTTGCTTCATTTTAAAATGTTTTTTTTAGGATGCGTACCAGTGTTGATATTGAGACCTGATGAATATCATTGAAAACAGTCATGGTTATTGACAATGTTAGCTTGGAGCTGTTTGAGTGTTGTAGCATTGTTGGCCAAAACCATGTTTATCATCTCCCTCTCTTGCTGTTCTGTGAACACAGAATGCCTTCCGCCTTGTCGTTCCTGACTCTCAATTCTATGTTGAAAAGAAACAGTCAACAATAGCACAGTAACTTCACAGGACAAGGTAATAGAAGTGCTGATACTGCATAGAATACAGTTTTGTAAGCAATTACAGAAACCGTGCAGGTGTTCTGTGATGATATGGTGATATTTTTACAATACCTATTTTCCAGTCAAAATGCTCGTATCACACTTGCCACTGTGTATAGGCTTAGATTTGGCTAACCCAGCCCCCCACAGCGTCAGGCCGTGGTTGACAACGTGGTCAACCAGTGTTGTGTGGATCTCATTTGTCAGATTTGGTCCTCTTTGAGCACCTTCTTGTCTTCGTCTTCCTCTTCCCCTTCTTCTACCTCCAGCATCACCTCCATCTCTTCCTATGTTGATTTCTCTCCTTCCTTTTCGTCATCGTCGTCCTCCTCATCTTACTCTTCCTCTTATTCTTTCCAATGTGTTTGGAGCCCGATGAACTCACCTGCTGCTTTTTATAGTGCTGATTGATCACTCCTGATTGGTGTGTCTACAATAAAGCAAATCATTGTTTGCACACCTGATGACTGTGTTGATCCAATTGGTTGGACAGTGTGGTAATTTGACATTCATTGTTTTGGTATTAGATTTTTGTGTGTAATGTATGTTGAGTGTGTTTAATGTTTTGCAAATCACTGTGTGTAGAGTTCTGCAACAAGTGTGGGGTTGACAATATGCTTATAGTTGTGCAAATCTTGGCTGATGTTTTGCATCTTGAGTGTAAAGTTTTGTTAATAGTGTACTACTTTTAATTTTAGTGTGTAAGCAATCCAAAAAACTGTAAAGCTGTGGGGATGTTGAGTTTATTGACCTCGTTTAAGATATGAATGGTGCGCCTTATGCTATCTTGTGTCTGGCATCTCTTTATGAAGCACGTTTGGTCCTCGTCTATCAGCTCAGAGAGAAAAAGTACCAATCTTTTACTGATTATTGCTGTAAATAGTTTACAATCTACATTTAAAATAGAGATTGGTTGATAGGCCTCACAGTACTCCTTCTTTTGGTAGAACTGAAAATAACTGCTTCTTTCCATGAAGGGGGAGTTTTGGCTTTTTTGAGTGTCCAAATGAATGAATCTAATAAAAGAGGAGCAAGTTCTTCTTTCAATATTTTGCACCACTCGTTTGGGCAACCGTCACTCCCAGGGCTTTTATTGCTTCAGTCTCTCAAAAGCTTTATCCAGTTCTTTTCTGGTGATGGGTGATGTTGAAGTGTTATTCTGAGTGGTTCCAATAGAAGGGAAGTCTAAGTTAGCCAGGAAGTCTATGATTTCTTTTCCATTTACTCTATTCAATAAATAGTTTTTGAATTTTGTCTGGTTCCTAATGTATGTTAATGGTGAGTGGGGCTCTTTATTTGTGAATTAAGTTCCTCATCTTCTGTGATCTTAGGTGCTTTGCAAGGCTTTTGGTTGCCCTGGGCCCCGATTCATAAATAATTTGCTTTGTAAACATTCATTTCCTTTCAATCTCTTCTACTGTTAAGTGTGAGAGCTGCTTTCTAGCTTCCTTAATATTTTTTGTCAGTTCTTCACTTCTGTCTAAACGTTGTTGCTTCTGGAGGCTTCTCAGTTTTTTGTTCTAATGTAATTAATGTTAACTTTTCCTTTTTAGTCAAATATGACATTCTAGATATGATTCCCCCTCCTCACAGCTTTGACAGTATCCCATATTATTATTGGATCTACTTGGTCATCCTTATTGATCATAATGCACTCTTTCATTTCTCTTTTTATTTCTTTCACAACCTTTTCATTCTTAAGAATACCAACATTCATTTTCCACAACGTTGTTCTTTGTTTGTTATCCAATGTACAGTTAGATCTACAGAATTATGGTCTGATGTATCTGCTGTTCCCTTATTGCAATTCAAAACTCTGCATCTGTCCATGTTATTCACTAGGAAAAAAATCTGTTCTTGAATGAATTTAATGAGCTGCTGAGCAGTGAGTGTAATCTTTTTCTAAAGGATGTAGCTCCCTCCACACATCACAGAGACCGGTTTCTTTTATGAGAATGTTGAGAACCCTTGATTTAATATTCTGGTGATTTTTCTTGTTGTGTCCTTAGAGTTGTTTAAAATCTTGTTCCAGTCACCTCCACATACAAAAAGTTCCTCATTAAGAGTAATAATTTTGTCAAATAGCAATTTAAAGAATTGCTGATTCCCTTCTGGGGGAGCATATACATTGACAAGTGTTGCATATTCACACCTTATGTGATTTGCACGGCCAATTCGTGTGGCCTGCCCCTCTCTTGCCGTGCCGCCAAGTCGCTGCTCGCTGCATAGCCAAAAATGTGTTCCCTAAGCTGTCCGCCTCATTGGCGTGTGGAAGCTAGCAGCTAATGTAGTTGATCACTACATGAAGCTTTGTCTGTATTTCATTTACAATACATAGAAGACACGATGATGTTTAGAGATAATTTTTTTTCTCTTTTGAAGAACTCTACAAAAACATCAGTGATCACGTCTCCATGGAGATCGGCGGCCATCAAAAATAAATGAAGGCGCTGGCTCAGGTTGTCATGAAAGGATTTGTATTTTTCATAGTTTTTAAACAGGAATCGTGTTTCTGTTGTAACAGCATGTTGGTTGTATGTTTGAGGACTTAAAAATGAAAACTTCACATTATTTCATGTGTTTTAAGTAGCTCACGTGTCATAAAAGTCTGATCATCCCTGATTTAGAGGTTCTCTGGTATTGTGAGCTTCAGTTCCGCTGTGTCTGGATGACGGCCGCTTCCGCAGTGTTTCCGTCTCTCTCTGACCGTGTTTGAAGCAGACTGTCGCCAACAGTAACGGGAAGGATTCAGGAAACCCCTCTGTCCCGAAAGGGATCCATCAGGTTAAGAAAATGAATGAAGTTCAGGAGATCCATCCACCATATTGGAGGTGTATTCTACCCACCGTCACTGAAACCGTCACGCGCCCAAAGTTGAGTCTCTTGATTGGTTGACACAATGTGGAGACCTCCCAGAGTTTAGATTTTTTTACTCTGGCTAATTGAACGGTGTGGCGCAAATTGAGTGGCAGGTGCGGTACCTGCCACTCAATTTGCGCCACACCGCCGCGTGAATCGCGTTCGGTGTGTAAGCAACTTCACAAGGGTATTGTTGCCCTTTCCTTTTACGATAGCATATCTTCCTTCTTTGTCTCTGTTGTCAAATTTTTCAAAGTTTACTGTTTGATATCAAGGCGAGAAAACCTCTCCTGCTATGTTTGTAGGAGCTAAAAAAACAGTTTTCATACCCAAATTTCACACATTTTTTATGCTCATTTCTTCTGTGGCGATCTTGGTGGCATAATCATGATCAAAGTAAATGTTTTAGTCTTTCAACTGCATTTGCCCTTTTTTTAAATGCAGCTTTCAGTATTTGCTCCTTGGTGGTGAATTCCTCAAAGTTAATAATAATAATTGGTCTTGGAGGTGCATTGGGGCTGGACCTGAATGTGGGGGCTCGGTGGGCGCGATGGGTTTTAAAATCAAAGTGCTGGTGTGAGGTATTCAATTCAACTTTATTTTATATAGGTAGACGCTGAGGCGTGTGGATCCATAAGCAACAAGGTTTTAATAAGAACAAGGAGCAGGCAGAGACAACGTCGTACAACAGGCAAAGGTCAGACCACAGGAGAAGGCAGAAGACCAGTAAACAGGCGAGGGTCAGTAACCAAAAACAGGAAGACAACAAACGCTTAGACTGTACAGCAGGAATGCGAATACAAGACTACTCGTAGGCTGAATGACACAGCAAAGCTTATATGGAAGGCGCTTAATGACAAAACGAGAACCACCTGGGTGAACCGTGGACCGGAAGCAGTGGAAGCAGCCTGGCGATCAAAACTCAGGGGAGCGTTCCCTCTGTTGGCTGGAGGAGGAAGTATCCGGGCGAGTCCTGACAGCTGGTTGAGAGAGCTCCTTTTTCAAGAAGTTTGAACTGAAGCATGGATTTCCCCACCATTCCTTCCAACACTCCAGACAGTCTGATATTGTTTCTCCTGGATCTGGATTCCAGATCAGTCAGCTTGGTTTGCTTGGTTCTTTGGTGTTTGATGGATTGGGTGAGCATGCGGATCAGCTCCACCGTGATGTCCTCATACTGACCCACACGTGACTCTGCCTAGCCCACTCTCTCCATTAGTCCCTGCATTTCTTCACTCAAACTGTCGAGTTTACCTCTCAGTGCCTCTTGAAGTGAGGCACTGATGTCTTTTCTTATTCCCTTTACATCCTCCTTCAACTCGACTTTAATTAACTCGATGGCTTTCAGTAGATCGGTGTTATCATAGCTCCGGTGCTAGCTTTAGCTTGCTTGGCTGAGCTATTAGCTTTTGCTGTCGAGTTACTTTTTTCTTGCACTTTCTGTATTTTATGTCTTTTTGGCCTTTTAAAGTTAATGTCCCCTCACTTAATGCTTTCGCGTTTACAAACAGTTGTTATTTACAAGCATTAAGTGAGTTTTTTTTTAAGTTTTGCGGAGCAGCTGCCGTATGTATCCAATGTCTTACGTCATCCCTCCAGAAGTCCCTTTCTGACACTTTTGTTAAGTGTTCAGCTCGGGATCCCAGAGTGTTGGCGGCCCCAGGCAATCGCCTACCTTTGCCTAATGATAAGTCTGTCCCTGTAACTAGAATAACTCGCTTCAGTTTTGGTTACATTTTACTAAGATGATGAAATACGCCCTGCGACAGACTGGAAACCTGTCCAGGGTGTACCCTGCCTTAGCCCATGAGTGGCTGGGTTAGACTCTGGCAGCCCCATGACCCCGAAAGGGACCAAACAGGTTTAGATGGAGGGATGGATGAAATGACTCTGTTAGGAATGTGAATAAATGTGAATATTGAGTTCAGTAAATAGAATATTAAGTTTGGCTGAAAGCATTGATGGAGTTTTATTGAAACAAGTAACATCTAAAATATTGTATTAGTAACGTGGGTAAACCCTATCGGATTGGTCAGAACCAAAGATCGGGGGAACCTGCAGGATTTGCCTAAAGAACATGTGACACGACTAACACTTGGTTGAACTTTGATGAAAACATGTCAACAGAAAAGCATCAATCATGATGATCATCAGAGGGACCTCTGATGATTCAGCTGATTGTCCCAGATGAACAGATGACCTCGCCCCTCCTCAAAGATCCCTGTAACAGACCCTTTTCACGTGATGTCAGACAAAATGGCGACATTGCTGACTGTGTGCAAAGTTACTTTCGGTTTAGACAGGCAAAGCTGGCAACTAAACACTGTTTAATACAATTTTACGTAAATAATAAAAGGTAACCTAACCAATTGTGACAGAAAATTGCACAATGTTTATTTTATTAATGTCCTAACTAAATATATTGTTTTTCCTCCGTTGGATTGTTCACAAATCAAGATACAAATGGAAGTAATCCTGGCTGCAGAATACCGCACGGCTTCTCTTCAAATATTCACTGTTCTGCTTTGTAGACTTTCTCGTTTTTACAATTACCCCTTAACCTCTCAGGACCCGAGTTAATATTTGAGTTAACCATCTAAACATGTAGTCACAGGGCCCCAGTTAAGCAGAATTAACTGCTGTGCAAATATAAACTAAAACGTGACGGTCACATATGTGGACGCCAGGTCTTGAGAGGTTAAAACAACAACTAAATTTAGCATTGGACACAATTAAAATGCATGCAGACATGCAGGGGTGACAGTGGTGCAGTGGTATAGCGGTTGTCCTCTGGAAGATTGCAGGTTCAATTCCCTCCTTGCCTGCCAAAATGTCAGTGTCCTTGGGCAAAACACTGAACCCCACATTGCCTTTGGTGGAAGGTCGGCTCAGTGTTCAGTAGCAGAGCCGCCATCAGTGTGTGAATGGTTGAATGGGACTGTGACTGTAAAGCACTTTGGGTCTTAAGGAAGGTAGAAAAGTGCTATTTAAGTATACGCCATTTACCATACAGAAATATGTGAATTTTTATTAGTTTTTGTGCTGACTGAACTTAAGTTACGTGTGAATAGCATCAGCAAAATATAAACCATTAGGATAATATCTGCTCTAATGAAAGGCCAACATTTTCAATAGAATTTCAAATATTGGAGGATTATTCAAATTTGTGTTTTCATTTGTGAATGATCTTATTTATTTATTGACCTTTATTTAACCAGGATAATCCCATTGACATTTTAAACCTCTTTTGCAAGGGAGTCATAGTCAAGAGGCAGCCACAGTTGGTTACAAATACATTAAAACATTGAGACAAGAAAACATTTAAAATACAGATAGATTTGAACAATACATAAAAACCTAAAATACACGGAGTCATAAAACTGTAAGGGTTTAAAATAATAAAACGGTCACTAAGAGAAACAAATTACAGCATTTTGTGGAGTTCAGTTTTTCTTTGAGCTTGGCCTTGAAGACCTGTAATAACGGCAGCTCAATTAGTCTCCAACCTCTGTTTAAGTAATTTGCAAATGTAGGGAGGCAGTAATCCAGCTAAAGATTTGTCAATAAAAATGTACCAGTGCACCAGTCCTGATGGAGAGAGAAGGCCATCCAGTTCCAGTTGTACACATGTTTGTTTCAATTGGTAAAATTACCTTTTATTATCAACGTAACATAGTGTTAAGCAGTGTTCAGTTTTCCCCTTTGTGAATTAACTTTACACACACTAACAATATCGCCTTTTGTCTAATGTCACCGTGAAAAAGGTCTGTTTTATTTAAACTAAAAATGTAAGAAAAGTCTTGTAGCACTCTGCAAAAAAATCAAAGTACTACAAAACATACAAAAAAAACCAACATGGGATAGATCGCAGGACATCAACGTTCAGTCAGCAGGATGAAAAATGCCTGATCTGTCCATATACGTCATCCTATAAATGTCGGGCTCTCACCCGATGGCTGAAAGAATCCCCATATATTCCACCAACAAGGTTAGTACTCATCTCCGACGTCACAGTAAACCTCCATGGGATGTGTCCTGCAGCTGTCAACATTGTGCTTGACTCCGGGCATGACCTCCCGAGAATCTTCTGTCTGATCAGGCTCTCTGTGCCCTGTTCCTCCTTCTTCCACCTTTTTTTGTAATGGTAGAAATTAGTTAAGCACCTGGAAACCGAAAGTCCCAAAGTAGCCATAACTTAATCATAAGCTGTATTTATAGACCACCCAGAGCAAATCTTAAAATGTTTCGAGAAACTATAGAAAAAATGTTCTGCACAATGAATAAACCTTTGTTCATATCTGGTGGCTATGGATGCCACTCAAACAAAAAACAACTGATTCATTTATTCATTCAATGTACAGCATGTCTTTCTATCCAATATTCACCATACGAGAATAACAACTCATAATGCCAAAATCATATTTAGATATTCAGATAATATTTTTACAAATATCATGACAAATCACTTCACCAGGGGCTTGTTCATGAATGATATCACTGATCACTTATCTATATTCACAGTATTTGACAGTGAATTTAACGCAGCCGACAAATTAAAAACAGTCTAAATATATAAATGTATAAAAGAATAAAAACTGAGGAAACAAAAACCGCATTTAAGAACAGTCTGTATTTACAAAACTAGAAATCAATATTTGAACAAATGGATGTCGATAAAGCATATGATAATTTTCTATAAATATTTATATTTTTGTTCAATAAACGCTGTCCAATTAAGAAAAAGAAGAAGAAGAACAAACATACTGTCAGTCCCTGGTTAACTAAGGGGGTATTGAATGCTTGTAGAGAAAAAAAATGCTCTCTACCAAACTTTTATCAAACTGAAAACAAAAGAATCAGAAGAGTTATAAAAAATATAAAAACAAGTTGACGGATGTAATTAGGAACAGTAAAAAACGGTATCGTTACAGAATATTAAATAAAAACAGAAATAATATAATAGGACCCTGGGACATTTTAAATACCCTGATTAATTATGGCACTACCAAAGCAACATATCCTGATCATTTATATTGTTCAAACAGGGAAAGACAAAATATGAATACAGTAGTAAATTAATTCAGTAAATTCTTTGTGAATGTAGGCTCAGATCTAGCAGCAGAAATACCAGATGAGGATTTTAAACAATTCAACAATATATAAAAATCAATCCACACTCAATATTCCTCACAGCAACTACAGAACATGAAATCATAAATATTGTCAATAAGTGTAAAAATAAGCGATCAACCGACTGCCGACTGCAACTTTATTTCAAAACCTTTAGCTTATTTCAGTAACCTATCAATTGAAACAGGCTGTGTCCCCAATAAAATGAAAATCGCAAAAGTAATACCAATCTATAAAAATGGGGATAAAAACACGTATGGTAATTATAGACCAATTTCTTTATTGCCACAGTTTTCTAAGATTCTAAACTGTTCAGAAACTGTTCATTTCACGTTTAGAAAAATGTAATGATAAACATTCAATAATCAAGGAAGGACAATATGGCTTCAGAGCCAAAAAAACTACTTCAATGGCTGTAATTGATGCCATTGAAGAAACCGCAAAAGCACTGGATGGAAAAAAATATGTAGCTTGGAGATTCATAGATCTTAAGAAAGCATTTGATACAATAAATCATAGAATTCTGCTAGATAAACTTGAATGACATGGGATTAGAGGAATGGCAGGGAAATGGATATAAAGTTATTTAACTGGAAAAATTCAGTATGTCAACATTGATCAATACGTGTCTACTAATCTTACTATTACTTGTGGTGTCCCTCAAGGTTCTGTCAGGCTAGATTGTTTAACATGAACACTGATGATATATTTAATATATCAACATTATTGAAATTTGTGCTGTACGCCGATGACAAAAATATGTTTTATAGCGATAATAGTAATGATATCCTAATGAGCAATATTAATGAGGAACTGCAAATGATTAAAAAATGGCTTTATAGCAACAAGCTATCATTAAATCTGAACAAAACAAAAGTTATAATATTTGGTAATCATAAAGAAAATCCCAATCAACAAATAAATACAAATTTAGTATCAATAGAAAGAGTCCAGGAAAACTCATTTTTAGGATTAATATTTGATTCCAAATTATCTTAGAAATCGCACATAAAATGCCTAAAAATGAAAGTCTCAAAAAACATCTTAATAATAAATAAATGTAAACACTATCTCCACTACAATACGCTTTGCACATTGCAATGCTCACTGATACTTCCTTACCTCAAATACTGTAACGAAGTAACAATATGTAAGAAAATAATTACAAATCCACATTAAATCCATTATGCATACTACAAAAATGAGCAATTAAGATCATACATCTAATGATCAACTAATCAGCTTTCCATACAGTGAAGATTATCAAAATTACAGGAACTCATAAATTATCAAACAGCTCAAATATTATATAAAGCATACAATAACTTATGACCATACAATATCCAGAGGCTATTTAAATTGAGAGATAATTCCTAGAAACTAAGAGGAATGAGGAAAATTAAACAACCTAAAAAACGAACAAAAAGCAGAGAATTGTGTGTCGGTATGCAGAGTTAAAATATGGAAAAATATGGAATTAGAACACAGACAATACAAAAATACACATGTTAAAAAAAGATATAAATGTATGATATGGGAAAAATACAAGAACTTGTGGCGTGGGTATCATTACAGCATGCATTGTATATGTGCAAAAATAGACAAAAGACTGTGCATAGTGAAAATATGAAACTTTACATACATACAAATACTGTGGTCATTATTCTGTTAATAGGGAATGTTGAGATGAACTTTAACTGTGATTGATTTTATTACAAGTTGCCACCATTGTAATAATTTATCTCTAAAGAATGAAGGGGCAGCAATGCTTCTGCCTGCTTCCTTTCAAACATGGTTGTAATGTAGAATGTATTTTGTGCTCACGGTTAAATGTGTTACTACAGATGAGATTGTAACATAATTGTATGTAAAACTAACATGTTTGAATTTATGTCTGCATGGTTAATTTTACGTCTGTGAGAACACTTATAAGTAAAATGTTCACGTCTGCTTGAACATTATATGTATGTATGAACATATTTATGTCTGTAAGAACATTTTACGTCTCCATGAACATTTTTACGTATGTATGATCATATTTACATCTGTATAAACGTTTTTATGTCTGTATGAACATTTTTACATTTGTGTGAACAAATTTTACATCTGTAACAAAGAGGCAGAGGCATTTGGATCCATGAGCAACAGGATTTAATGATCAACAAAACAGACAAGGGCTAGGCAAGGAGTAGTCAGAAACCAGGCAGGAGTCAAAAACATGGGGAGTGAGATGAAAAACAGGCTAGATCAGGCTCAGAGAGGCAAACAGTAGAGAAATGTTAAAAATGATTGTAAGACAAACAAGATTTTGCGTGGAGCAGAGTTCAGAGTGGGTGTAAATACTGAGTGGGTGATGATGCTGATGCGAAGCAGCTGGTGAGGATATGAGTCATACACAGTGGTGTCGCCTGGCCTGGGCATTCCCGGCTTTAGCCCCGTACAATTACCTTCAAGCCCCAAAGGTTTTTTTTTTTTGACTCAGAACTGCCATATAACATTCATGATAGTTGGCAGTTTTATAGTTTCCTAGCTTTAGTGAATGCAACACACACAGCGGTCTGACCAGTCAGAGAGGAAAAAAATCCTCCTTGTTTTATTTGCTGACAGCCCCCCCCCCCCTCCTGATGTTTAATTCGACTTCTAAACTTTACCAGCAGTCCCAATGTCTATGTCTCCAACTTCCAACAAAAAATGGACACCTGACGGGTTTTTGAGAAAAAATGTGGGACAGTTCTTCTGTTGTGGTGCTGCAGCGGACGGGAAGACTTTGTCCGAACACATGAAACAGGTAAATGCTGGAAATGTCAAAGTTATGTGAACACTGATCTGATGACAGTTTTGTTAGCTAAAGTATTAGGCTAGCATTTTACCAGGAAATTCAGTGTGGTAACAACCTGACATTGAGGTGTGCTCACTAGAAAAGGTCCAGAATTTCTGTATAACCACTAAGAAGGAGATGTGTTTTATATCATTTGTTATTTAGATAGAATAAACTTTTGATTGAATAATGTCTTTTATTTGATTATTAAGTTTTCCTAGAATGTCTAAGATCTGCCAGAGACGTTTTCTGGAGCTGTTGCTCATTTTTCATGCTTAGACTGTGGTTTGTATTTTTTCATGCAGAGATTTGTTAATATAAATGTTTAAGATCGGGATATTTGATGAGTATTGCAACATTTGATTTGATCATTTGGCTTCCTTTAGATGCTCACTACCACATCATTGAAGGACTTGTTATGTCTCTTTGCATTACCATAGATTTACCAGAGATGTAAAGTACTAGAGTAAATGGACTTTGTTAATTTACTTAAGTATGTTTTTTTTTTTTTTGGCTACTTTGTACTTGTACTGAGTTATTTCTTTCCTTGTGGTTGTTTTGTGTTTATTTTGTCCTTTTGTTTTGTTTCTACAGAGCAGTGTGTGGTAGGGGGCGTGGCTATCTCTCATCCTGGGGCTGCCTCCTTGCACACCTGCTCCTCATCATCATTTCCCCCTCTATTTAAGCATGTTCTTGGCTGCTTCTCCCTGCTGGATTATTAATTATGTTTTGGTTGAATAAACTGTTTCTTGAACTCATCTGACTCTGCTCTGGGATCTGCTTCCGTACCCTGACATAGTGTTACTCATTTCATTTACTCGAGTAATTTACTAGAGTAAACGTGCAAATGTGCATGATACGCCCCTGGGCACAGAGCAAGGAGTGAGGAGTTGGAGTGAGGAAAGGAGCAGAGACGGTCAGTACTCTGGCGAGAGCTCCCTCTGCTGATCGAAGGTGGAGCGGACGGTTGATTCCTGACGTCTTTATGAACATATTTACATCATACAGTAGCTTGCAAAAGTATTCATACCCCTGAACTTCTCCACATTTTCTCACATAACCACAAACATAAATATGTTCGATTGCTAAACATATTTTATGTGAGAGACCAACACAAAGTGGCACACAGTTGAGAAGTGGAAAGAAAATTATACAGGAGTCTTTTTTTCTTTTACAAATAAAAAACTGAGAAGTACACTGTGCAAAAGTATTCAGCCCCCCTGAGTCAATACTTTGTGGAACCCCCTTTTGCTGTAATTCCAGCTGCAAGTCTTTTGGGGTTTGTCTCTACCAGCTTTGAACATCTAAAGACTGAAATCTTTGTCCATTCTTCCTTATAAAACACTTCAATCTGAGTCAGATTAGATGGAGAGTCTTTGTGAACAGCAGTTTTCAGATCTCTCCACAGATTCTGGATTGGATTTAGGTCTGGACGTTGGACCATTCCAACACATGAATCCGTTTCATTTTGACCATTCCATTGTAGCTTTGGCTTTATGTTTAGGGTGGTTGTCCTGTTGGAAGGTGAATCTCCGCCCCAGTCTCAAGTGTTGTTCAGACTTCAACAGGTTTTCCTCCAATATTGCTCTGGATTTGGCTCCATCCATCTTCCCATCAACTCTAACCAGATTCCCTGTTCCTGCTGAAGAGAAGCAGCCCCAGAGCATGATGCTGCCACCACCGTGTTTGACAGTGGGTATGGTGTGTTCAGAGTGATGTGCAGTGTGCAAAAGATTTCCTCCACACATAGCGCTTTGTATTTAGGCCAAAAAGTTCAGTTTTGGTCTCATCTGACCAGAACACCTTCTTCCACATGTTTGCTGGGTAACTCACATGGCTTATGGCAAACTGCAAACTGGACATCTGTTAGTTTAGGTGGACGACCATGTCTAAGTAGGTTTGCAGTTGTGTCAAACTCTTTCCATTTGTGGATGATGGACTGAACAGTGGTTCCTGGGATGTTCAAAGTTTAGGAAATCTTTTTTTAGTCTAACTCTGCTTTAAATGTCTCCTCAACTTTCTCCCTGACCTGTCTGGTGTGTTCCTTGCACTTCATGATGCTGTTTTCTCCCCAATATTCTCTTGATAAACCACAGAGACTGTCACTAAACAGCTGGATTTGGATACTGAGATTACATTGCACACAGGTGCACTCAATTAAGTCATTTAGTCAATATTTGATCAATCACCATTCATCAAGCAACTTCTGAAGGTAATTTGATGCACTCATACAAAAGGGGGCTGCAACAGCCAAATATCTCCAACGAGTAAGGCAAGTCCTGAGAAGCCAGCTCAACGGCAAGAACAAGACCTGGGCAAAAAACAGTTACGCACTGCCAGTCATCAGATACCCTGCAGGAATAATCAGATGGTCAAAGGAAGAGATACAGACCACGGACGTTAAGACATGAAAGCTCCTCACCATATATGGAGGGTTCCATCCCAAATCCAACACCCTGAGACTGTACGCTAGCCGCTAGGAAGGAGGCCGAGGACGAGTGAGTGTGAAGGCCACTGTCCAGGATGAAACATCAAGATGCATGAATACATCAAGATCAAGGCCCCAACTAACAGTGTGATCAGTGAATGTCTCAGACAATGGACAGCAGAGGATGCAGGAGGACAGATCCTCATGGGAGGACAAGGCCCTGCATGGGCTGTACCATCAAACCATAACGGAAGTGACCGATATCAAGACGTGCTACCAATGGCTAGAAAGGCCTGGCCTCCAGGACAGCACAGAAGCGCTCATCCTGGCAGCTCAGGAACAAACCCTGAACACCAGAGCGATAGAGGCTCAGATCTACCAGACAAGACCCAAGGTGTAAGCTGTGGAAAGAGGAGCCTGAAACAATCCAGCACAGAACTGAAGGTAAGATGCTGACCGGGAAAGCATAAAGATCTAGAAGAAGGAACATGAGAAACTGGAGAAATACCAGGAACTCAGAGAAGAACTGGAAGAAGCTTGGAAGGTGACGGTGACAGTGGTGATCGTGGTAATTGGAGCACTCGGGGCTGTAACCCCCAAACTGGAGGAGTGGCTACAGCAGATCCCTGAAAGACCTCAGACATCTCAGTCCAGAAAAGAGCAGTTCTAGAAACAGCTGAGATACTGCAGGACCCTCAAGCTGCCAGGACTCTGGTAGAGGACCCCAGCTTGGGTTTTGTGAGGACCGGGTCTGGCTTCTTGCTTTGATCAGGGGGATCCTATGTTGGCTTCCTTTGTGAACATAAGTGAGGGGTCACTGATGTGGACAGGTCCCTAATATATCGTTTCAAGCCAGATTTAAATTTCATTTCATATTAATTCTCTTTTCATTTTTTTGGTGTCTCCTTTTATGATTTACTGTGTTGTATATAAGTGTGTGTGTGTGTGTGGGTGGGGGGGATTGTTGTATGTGTAATGTTTGGCTTTTAAATTTGAAAATGTTTTTAATGTGAAGCACTTTGAGCTTCTTATGTTGGAAAACTGCTTTTTAAATAAAATTTGATTTGATTTGGAGTGTGCATGTTCTCCCCGTGCATGTGTGGGTTTTCTCCGGGGACTCCGGCTTCCTCCCACCGTCCGAAAACATGCTTCATAGGTTAATTGGTTACTCTAAATTGTCCCTAGGTGTGGATCTGGGTGTGTGATTGTGGCCCCTGCGACAGACTGGCGACATGTCCAGGGGTGTCCCCTGCCCTTGCCCATGAGTGGTCATGTAGGGCTCTGGCAGCCCCGTGACCCCGAAAGGGATAAAACGGGTATAGAAAATGAATGAAGGAATATATTTATACTTATATATAATTTTTTTTTCTTTTTTCAAGAGCTGGATGTGTTCAGCAGGGACAAGAAGCTGCTATGACCACAGCAGTTTGGATGTCCCACTTTTCCTCTGATTCAATCTGATGCTATCTGCTTATTGATCACACAGAGAAAACCACACTGCAGTTGTTCAGGGACAGTGGACTGCTAAACATTGATTTTGTGATGGCAATGGAAAGAATGTCTGACTCTATTCAACTTTAATGACACACACTCACAAGCACATACAGACACATACAGACACACACAGACACACACAAATACACAAGCACACACAGACACACACAGACACACACAGACACGCAAGCACATACAGACACACACAGACACGCAAGCACACACAGACACACACAGACACACACAAGCACACACAGACACACAAGCACATACAGACACACACAGATACACAAGCACACACAGACACACACATACACACTCACAAGCACATACAGACACACACAGATACACACAGATACACAAGCACACACAGAGACACACAGACACACAAGCACACACAGAGACACAAGCACACACAGACACACTTGTGGACATGCCTGCCTTGCACATGATCACATGCAACGCCAAGCTGCATCTCTCTAGATAATTTAAAGACCCACTCTGATGAAAATGATGTTACTTACATATTCTTGTAGCATTTTTCTTGTGATTGGGGACTTTTATAAAGAAAATTAAGATTAAAAGTTGCTTTTCTGAGTATTTCTTTATTCAACAGATGAAAAAATACCGTATAAAAAAGGAAATCAAAAATATGCTGGGCGGGAACTCAAGCTCCAGGCTCCGGATCTGGATCAGAACTGTGTGGCTGGATAGATCTGATATTGTTCACCATTTTTGTTGCACTGCTAATGTTAGCTTGGGGTTGTGAGGGGCTGTAAGCTATCTGAGAGAGTATAGACAGTAGATATATGGCTCCTTTAGGGAGCAGGATCTTTTGGATGAGTTCTTTTTTTTTTTAAGGGTTAGGGTTAGGCACTGGCTCATTTTATATCAGTCCACTTTTAAGAAACCTGCCTGTTTTTTTCATTTTATCCTTGAAATAATCACAGGGAGGATTGATGGGCTGAGATCTGGAGCAAAATAATTCAAATTACGATTTCCCACCAATAACTGAGTTTGAATTATTTTTGAAAGATTAAATATAGCTTCATTTGACATGTGTGGACAAGACCTTAAAGTCTGATATGGATTCATAGTAAATATTCCAATTCAAATCATGTTATCAATGCAACCAATTCGGACCAATTGTCTTCTAGCTCCAAAATGGTGGCGTCTGTTTTGAGGAAAAATGGTGACTTCAGTTCATTGGGGCCGAAAGTAAACCATTTTCTATGGGCGACATCAGACTTATTCAGTGCAGTTCTCATAGCATAGACAGTCAGAGGTTGCTCCGCACCAGCAATCCCGCCCACAACTTAGAGGTGAATTTCTGATGAACTCCTGCTGCTCTAATAATCATCATAATTAAAAGACCACTGGGAACACTTTGAAAAAAGATCAAAAGATGATCAGAGTGAGTCTTTAAGGGTTCAGGTATATGTCATTGTTTGCTCAGGTAAACAGGTTCTCCAGTTTTCATTGGTCCAGCCTGATGAGGCGGGTCTTCCTGAAATCTGCCTGCACTACTGAAGATCATGGAAATCCTCTGAGATGTTGTCATCTACAATCCAATGGCAAGTTTTCCTGTTTGCCATCAGGGGTCCCTCATCCTGTTAGATTCCTTTCTTTAAATTTCCCGTGATGCACTGGTTCTTTTCCAAATTTGACAGTTTATTAAGACTTTCTCATGCGGCGCTGCAGTCATCTTTTCTTTTTGAGCTGCTCATCTGTATTTAGTTTCATTTCCACAGCTGTTCCTGCTGACCTTGAACATAATGACATCATGACGTTCCACCTGTTTGGATCAACCTGCTGCTCTGACTGAAGCTTAGTCTGTTGAATAAAACAGAGAAAACATGATCAGAGAAGAGTCACTGCTAAAACCCTCTGTTCACCAAAGACTGCAGGCGGCTGAGGAACTCTGATGGAGCACTCCTCTGGAAGTCTTTCCATGGCTGACCCCCCCAGTGTCAACCTGAACATCACTCCTAACAACGTTTCAAACATCTCAGCTCCTTTTAGGCTCCTTTGATTTACAGAGCAGCAGAAGCAGACAATCAGACACCACTGTGTTTATTCAAACCCACAGTGGTGTCTGTTTATGGATCCCCGTTCCACACAGGAACAGCAGCCGGCAGACGCTCAGGATGTCTCTCCAGCCCTCCCTGCTGGTAAGATCATGACTGAAAGGACAATGCAGGATGGGGAGGAGGTCTTTGACCTGACAGTGATGTACAGATACATTTTTAAACATGAACCTTGTGAAATGTGTTTATACTTTTATTAGTTCAGCAAATGAAACCAACTCTTATTGTATAGATTTAAATCTGTTACTTTTTTATGGTTTACAGATCATGAAAACCTACAACCTGTTTGTCAGTTTCAGCAGCCAAAGCCTGTTGGAAAACATGACCAGGACCTCGATCCAGCTGCTCAGCAGAAGGCAGCATGGAGTTCTGTAGACTCAACGTTTGCTTTGACTGTGGACCAACAGCAGCAGATGACACCAAGCCATCACTCACTGTGGAAACGTCACTCTGTCCTTCAAATCAATCAATCAAACTTTTTTTATATAGCACTTTTCCTATGTAGCATAATGCAAAGGGCTTTACATTAAAATAAAACAGGTTAAAAAACAAGCACGACCATAAAAATATACCCCCTCCCCCCCTCCCCAACATACACACATGTAATCCACCCAACCCCTTTCACAACTCCCACCCCTTTAACTGCTGGAAGACAGTGGGAAACAGGCTGAGCACGGAGAAAGTCGGTTGGTGGACCCATTATAGTTGGGTCCTCTTCCTCCGTGAACAACCACATAGTCAGTGTAATGCAGCATCAAAGGCGAGGACCCAGCCCCACCACAGCAAGGTGGTGAGGCAGGTCCCCACCTAGAGCTGCAACAGCTGAACCGTAGCTGACCCAGAGGGAGAGGACCCAGCCGAGGAGGCACTGGATTTAAAAATAATAAAATATAAATCTAAAATTAAAATGGAGCATTTGATAAAAGCAACAAGCAATAAAACATGAGAATAAAAAATATTCAAATAAGCTATAAATAATCCAACGTAAAATCATAAAACATGATAAAAATAATAAAAACAGGATAAATTAACATAATAAAAACTAACTAAAAGCTAATTTAAAAAGATAGGTCTTGAGCCTTTTCTTAAAAACCTCTATGTTCTCTGCGGCCCTCAGGTCCTCCAGCAGACTGTTCCATAGACGGGGGCCATAGTGCTGGAAAGATGCCGCTCCATACTTTTTGGTTTTCACAGTTGGAATGATCAATAGATCAGTGCCAAAGGATCTCTGGGTCCACTAGCGTTCATATTTAACTAAAAGATCAGACAAATAAGAAGGCGCAAGACCATTCAGACATTTAAAAACCATTAAAAGTATCTTAAAATCAATCCTGAAGCAGATGGGGAGCCAATGCAGGGATTTTAAAATCCGGGTGATGTGAGCTCGCCTTCTGGTCTTGGTGAGAACTTGTGCAGCAGAATTTTGGAGAAGCTGAAGGTTCTTAATGCTATTTTTCAGAAGGCCAGATAGAAGGGCGTTACAATAATCAACTCTACTAATTATATAAGCATGCATCAGCGTCTCCATATTAGCAAGAGAGAGAATTGGGCGGACCCTAGCCAAATTTCTAAGATGATAAAAACCAGTTTTAATCACCTGCTTGATATGTGGGATAAATGTTAGCTTGGAGTCAAAAATAACGGCCAGGTTTCTGACTGTTTCAGAAAAATTGAATGAAAGTTCTTTAAGTTTCAGAAACTGTTTCTCTCTCTTGGCTTCAGGACCAATAACCAAAATGTCAGTTTTCTCCTGGTTGAGCTGCAGAAAATTATTTGCCATCCATGATTTTACATCTAAAATACAATTAAAAAGTGCTTCTATTGGTCTTGTGTCATCAGGAGACATAGCTATGTACAGCTGGGTATCATCAGCATAGCTATGAAAGCTGATGTTGTGCTTCCTGATGACATTCACCAGAGGAAGCATGTAGATGTTAAAAAGCAAGGGGACAAGGATGGAGCCTTGAGGCACACCACATTCAATTTTGTGGACCCCAGAAAAGTAAGTGTCCATGTTTACCATAAAGTTTCTCTCCGTGAGATAGGAAGTGAACCACTGGATAACAGTCCCTGAAATGCCAAGACTTTTAAGTCTGTTTAACAGGATCAGGTGATCAACAGTGTCAAAAGCAGCACTTAGATCCAGTAGAACTAATACTGTGATCTGACCTGAATCCGAGGCACATCTAACATCATTAACGATCTTTAACAGGGCTGTCTCAGTACTGTGGTTCGTTCTAAACCAGACTGGTTCACCTCAAATATGTTATTGTGTAAGAGAAACTCATTTAGCTGAATAAAAACAATTTTTTCCAGAATCTTGCTTAAAAATGGCAAGTTGGACACTGGTCTTTTAGTTATTTAAAACCGTAGGATCTACATTGCTTTTCTTTAGTAACGGTTTCACCACTGCAGTTTTAAAAGCAGTGGGAAAAATACCCGTTTGTAGAGAGGAATTTATGATGTTTAAAATCTCGCTCTCAAAAGATCCATAAAATTATTTAAAAAGCGATGTGGGGATTGGATCTAAAAAACAGGTCGTTGGTTTAGCTTGGGAGAAAACTCGACCAAGTGTTGCAGCTTCAGCCAGATCAAAACTGTCCAGTGCTTCCTCGGGCAAGGTCAAGTCATCATTTTCATTAAAATTGTTTCTTTGTTCCATCAAGATACGAGATTGTACAGAAGCAATTTAGTTCCTGAAGTGATCAGCAAAGTCCTCACACAATGCAGCAGAAGCTGGCATTGTGGTCTTATTCGTGTCTGAGTTCAATAAGGATTCTAATGTGCTTAAGAGGACTCTGGGATTATTATTATTTTCAGAGATGATGTTCGCAAAGTATGAGTTCCTGGTCTGTTTTACAGTCTGGTTGTATAGTTTTAGTTGATTTTGGTATAGTTGATAGTTTATTTCAAGCTTATGTTTCCTCCAACGTCTTTCCGCGGCCCTAGATCGTCTCTTCAGTTGTTTGATGTCTTCAGTTCTCCAAGGGGGTGTGGATTTGATTCTTAACAACATCGATTCTGTGACTCTAGTCTTCCTCCAGACTCTGGGTCCCTGATTTCCGCATTTGCCTTTGATTTGGGGATTTGCACCCCTCACTCAGATTTAAGTGCACCTTAGACATTTAAGAGCCTTGGTGAGAGGGTGATTGGACATCACTGTGAGCAATCAGGAGATGTCCTCTCAGTGCCCTGCTGCACCTTTTATTGCACACACCCTTTAAACCTCAACAAGCACACCCCACAACACACACACATATGTGCACACACACGAACACACACATACATTACACAAGGAAAGAGGGCCCTCTGACCTTCTGTCCCCTAACCCATCCCCGGCAGAGGGAACAAGGCCCTCAGCAATGGCGGCCCTGTCTCTTGGGTGCGGGTCTCCTGGGCCCAGCAGCCCTCTCTCCATGCAGGGAGAGACCATGGGCAGGGAGTCACCTTCTATCTGAGCCTGGGGGGTGTCCGTCCTTCTATGGTGCGGGTGCTGGCCCTTGCCCTTGGGCCCCTCCAAATTTCCAACATTGGGTGAGCCTGCTGTTCTGAACACCCTTCGGGGACCCCCACTTCTCTTGGCCGTCCCTCTCCTAGGTGGGGGTGGCTGGCCCCTGCCGTACCCTGGATCTCCCGCAGGGTGGGCGGTTGCCTGAAGCTTGGGGGCGGGTCTCCCTTGGGGGACCCTGGCTCGTACCTGGGGCTTGGGTAGGGGCATGCTCGGAACTCTGGGGCGGTGGTGGACGGCTTGTCTGGGGTGCCTGGCGCGGTGGGGGGCTGCTGATCCCAAACAAACTGTTGACATTCTGCTTGGAGCTGCAACACAAAGTCAGTTCTGCATTCAAGACGTTAAATCTTTGAGGACTTTTGAAACAAGCTGACATCCTCCCACCACCTCAGTGTTTCACATTCTTCTGCTCTTAGCAACAGCTGCAGTAGTTTCCCTCAGTCTGGGGGGGGGGGGGGGG
>BSAI01000087.1:82545-115767 GCA_036245035.1 Adrianichthys oophorus | reverse complement strand
AGTCTTCTTTCTTTACAGAAATTCTTCTTCTCTTTTCAAAGCTTTGGTTCCTTAGTCTTTGTAGTGTGTTTGTTTTTAATCTGCTCCATGATCAGAAACTTTCCCCCTGAGCAGAAGGCGTCACTCAGGGGCGTATCAGCCGACCTCTGGTCTGTCTGACCTGAAAAGAATGTGCTTGATATTGCAGAAACATGTGTGAGCAGCTTGAACAGCTCTGAGCTTGTTAGATGTTATTCTTTTTTTTTTCTATCTTCTCTGCTTCAGCTGAAAAAACCTGAAGATTTCCGGTCTGCAGAGAGACGGGAGCTGCTGAGGAACCTCTGAGGAAGCAACTAAACAAAATAAAAGTCAGATGGGCTTTACTTCACTGTCCACAAAAATAAAACATCATGAGTACATACAGTGGGTATGGAAAGTGTTCAGTAGTGCTGGGCAGATCGATCCAAAATATCGACATTATCGATCTCAAGTTGGTATTGGATTGATATCGATGCACAAATATCAATATTTCTACTCTTGTTTGAAACTTTTCTGTATCTGTAAATAGGACCCAGCTGAGTCGCTGCCTCAACTCTCACACCAGTCCTGTGAAATCTCAGCAGCAAAGAAAGAGCATGCAGGCGGCATGCATTGTTCACCCCTCCTCCCTCAGCAGTGAAGACATTTGAGATTTTATCTGTGCTGTTTTTTTTACTGTTTTTTGAATGCTTATATTTGAAAATAAAAGCCCTATTGTTCATTTTATTTGCATTGCTATTTGCACTTAAATGAAAACAGTTAGATTTAATTTAATATTCTTTATTATAATGTTATATTGTTTATTTATTTATTGATTTGATCATTTATTTTATGTTTACTTATTTATTTTTTCCAGTGCTTCCACATTTGGGTCCTCCCCCTCTTCGTCGGCTATTTTTCATTTAATTGAAAATATTGTCCTAATTCTGTTTTTTTTTCTTTGTTTATCAAGTAATTGAAAAAGGGAAACATACACAAAAAACAAAACAAAACATTAACTGCGCTTCAAAACAATTGAGATTTTGAGGTTAATGTCACATCCACCGCCTTTGCAAAAAATATCGATATTGATATTAGTGATACTGACTGGTATCGGATCGGTATCAGATCGATGCTCAGTATCACCCAGCCCTAGTATTCAAACCCCCTTAAATTTTTCACAACAACTATATAGAATTATGTACACGATGAATAACTAATGTAAAAAAGTGTTTTATTCATATAAGTGTATAATATATATGTGCTGTTATTTACTCCTACCAGGTAAAATGTACAAAATAAATGATCAACAAAAACAAGTATTTACAATTCAACTTTTAACTATACACATCTTTAGTTTTGTCCTTTTAAACAAATTTGAAGCAACACAACAATTTCAGTTTTTCTGTTTTAATAAATAAATAAATTAAATGTCAACAATTCTGTGGGGGGGGTTTTTTGTCAATATGGGGTGCTGTGTGTACATTGATGAGGACAAACATGAACTTAAATGACTTTAGCAAATGGCTGCAATATAACAAAGAGCACAAATTTAAGGGAGTCTGAATACTTTCCGTACCCACTGTACTTTACACAGCACAACAAACCTTTCACAACCTGTAAACACAGAGACCATCAGCAGGTAAAATAATACCACCACCACCCACACACACACGCACACACACACACACAAAACTTTTTTTCTTGTCTCTGAAACAAAAACCGTCCCCTCCATTCTAACCCACCCCCCAATCATTGGAGCGGGACTGGACCTTCTGACCAATCGGAGGCTGAAAAGATCAAAGCTCTTAATTTGAAAAGCCCCTACGGGTTCCGGTCGGGATCATCTGGTCTTCGTTTGCGTGGGCTGACATTCCTTAGTCCCCCTCCCAACCCACTGCACCACCAGATCAAAATCTTCCAGAAGCAGCGTCTGCAGAGCGCATGCGTACAAATAAACGCCGGGATTGTTTGTGTTCAGGGCGGTCCAGACTTTAATTTGAAGGTAGACTCTGAAGCTCGCACGCCGTGTGGTCCGGACTTTTGCCACTCTCTGCAGAGAAACATTTTGGGGGAGTCCTGAGTGGAAGAAACACCATCAGTGCCCCCTCCCACAAGCTTCACCATGAACACCCCAGGTAAGCCAGATCCTAGGGCCGCCCCCGCCCCCAGCCCAGGGCCAAGCTTGGTTCCTGCAGTTTGGACCGGAACTATGGCGTCATATCTCTGCCATTAATTGAACGGCGCCTATTTGATAACTGAGCGAGCGTATCTTACAACTGCACCATGCAGTCCTGACTGAGCGCGCGCAGAGCTCTCACCGCGCGCGAGCGGAGTTCTGATTATGGAGAGAAATAAGTATCACTCCGATTTGTAATTCTTGATTTGTAACTCATAAAATACATTTTGTGCATGAGTACAAAAATTACAAAATAAAAAAAAAATACAATGTACACATGCACGACTTAAAATTACGACAGCTTGAAACTACACGCACAAATCTTTAACAAATATGTACGAATCACTTGTTACGCACACACAAAACCGCATTTACACGCAAATCTCACGTGAGAATCTTTCACGTCTCCCAGATTCGTGCATAAAGTGATGCGTTTAAATGCTGCTGGAATGCTGGGTTATCAGAGTTTTCTTATCAGCTACTCTGAACTTAGACGGTGAATAATATCTGGTGAAACTTGATATTTTCCAACTTTCTTGAGCGGTTATACCAGCTAATTAATATAACAAGTGTAAATAAGGATTTTTAAAACACTTGACCTTTTAAATATAAAACTATTTTCCAGAATTGATCAGTTCCTCTCTACAGTGCCTCCCCCAACAGCGTCTCAGACACGGGGCCTCCGGAGCCAACGGGAGCAACCCAGTTCAGTCGCGAATGAAACGGTTTTCAGGGTTCCTCTTCAGAGTGAACGACAACCGCGGCTCCTTCCTATGAGCAATTTTTAAAAACAGTTCCTCCTCTTGCTTTTTTCTCTTCAAGCCGCACGTGATACATCAATACATTCGTGCTTTCGCCTGTGGTTTGCGCGAGCGGGGTAGTGTTGCTCAATGGCAAGCAAAAGAGGTCAATAATCTTGCACTGAGCGGAGGCGTGTGCGCCGGGTGGTGGATTACACGCACAGCAGCACATGAACGAGTATGATCAACGTGCACCAACAACAAACTACAGCAACACCGAAACGTAAAGAAAATGAGTGACAGCAGGAAAAGAATCCAAATCAAGAAGCATTTCATTTTATTAATAACACAAAGGAAGAGTGTAGAGTCTGCAGGAAAGTCATTTCTTGACGTCATTTATTTACTTCCAAAACCTTTTTTTTCTTACAAAAACACTTGTTGTGTTTGTAACACAAATGTTTTCACACGTGTTGTCTCTCGTCTCGCTTTTCGCCTATTTTTGATTTTGCCGTCATTAGTCTCAGTTTAACATCCTGCTGGAACGGCCGTGGTGCAGTGGTAGGGTGGTCAACCTCTGATTGGAAGATTGCAGGTTCGATTCCCACCAGCCTGTCCATGTGTCAGTGTCCTTGGGCAAGACACTGAACCCCACATTGTCTCTGTTGGCGCCATTGTTCGGCAGCGGTGCCACCATCAGTGTATGAATGTGTGAATAGGACTGTGACTGTAAAGTGCTTTGGGCCTTCAAGGAAGGTAGAAAACCATTATACAAGTATACACCACTTACCTACATAATAAATGTGTCAGCAAACAGCCAATCACAGACAAGAGGGTTCATCTTTGTGTTTTTTTCAGGTTTGTACCCCCCAACCCCCGGCCCCACACCAAATGCCATTGGGAACCATCCTGCCTACGGGGGCCCAGGTGCAGGTATCAGTTTAAAGCACAATCTTTCCATAGAAAGCGATGGACAGATCTCCAGGTGTTTGGAGAACCACTTTCAGGAGCTGCTTTGGATTTAATTAATGACAGCAGCTGTCAAAGAGTCCACTCAAGAACTCTGGTTGGATCTTTGTGTACAAAATTTACCTGGGAGCAAATCAGAAGTACTAGAGACGCAATGAACACTTAGACACAATCAACACTATAGACACAACACTATTGACAATCGACACTATAGACACAATCGACATTTTAAACACCAATGTTGGAATGTCTTCAGTTACTGTTGTGGAGTTGAGAAAATCCACTGTTGAGTGTGTTTTACTCCAGAGTTACTTTCCATTAATAAAAACCTGTTTGCTTCTATTTTTAAACTGTATTAGTCACAGTTTAAGCTCTAGCGCAGTGGCCTAGTGGAATAGTGTCCGCTCTGAGACTGGGAGGTTGTGAGTTCAAATCCAGGCCGAGTCACACTACTGAGTTTAAAATTGACCCAGTGCATTCCTGCTTGACGCTCAGCATTAAGGGGTTGAATTGAGGGATTAAGCCACCAAGTGGTTCCCGATCTCAGCTCTGACTGCAGCTCACTGCTCCCCCAGGGGATGGGTCAAACGTGGAGAACAAATTTCACACACGAACTCAAAGTTCTATTGAAAATCTTCTTTTTCTGTCACAGGAATGTATCCCCCACCCATGGGTCCTGCACCCAACATGGTCCCTGGAGCAGGTACAATCTTTTACCACATTGATCTTCCCACCAAAGCAGCACAAAGCTTTAATCTGACCTCTTGTAATATAGGGGGGATCACAACAGACAGAGTAGGCCCCAAGATGAGAGTGCAGCAAAGAACAGGTGTACTGGATCAAAGTAGCAGACTGCAGTCAGACAAAGGTTTTAATTTGTTTATTGTGACCATTTGTTCTATTTGGGAGAAGGGACTGGGCTGCAGGCTGGATGGTAATTTCAGCAGCCGAGAATCCAGAAGGACGAAGAAAGCTTCAGTATGCAGACAATCTGGTAGTTAGTGAAAGAAAAAGGGGTGAGGCTTATAAACTGGAGTATTGATGAGCGAGAATGGGTTACAGCAGAGTCCGCGAGCCAGTAGACTGGTAGAGGGAGGCAGACCAGGAAGTGGAATGGAAAAGCACATGAGAGAGTCAGAAATATGTCTCAGTGTTGAAGTTATTCTCATTACTAATCTGCCGCAAAAAAAAATGAGTAACCTCAGGGGTCCCTTGGGTCTGGTTTGCTTGGGGTCTTTGCGTGTACGGGGTACTCCAGGCACCACCCAAAGACACGTCTGATGATGGACCTGGAAACTTGTTCTGAACCATCAGTCCGATTCACGCAGTGGACTCAAATGCACATGTGCCCACTATGGGGAAGGGGGTTTGCACCAGAACCCGACCATCTCCAGAACTGAGCTGCCTCAGCCTGTCCTAAAGAAACAGTCGGGTTGACACTTTTGTTGATTCACTCAGCAGTGGGGGGGGCAGAGACTTGACGTCTTTGGAGAATTTCCCCAGACCCGAACAGAACCAGAGTCCAGAACGTGCTGATCAGAACACAGCATTGAGAAACTTTTCTGTTGGTGTTGGTTTCAGCAATGTCCCCCCCACTCCATGCCCCCGCTCTCACCATGCCCGGCAGCCTCCCCGGGTATGAGAGCATTGGTCGAGGGGGCTATGTCCCACCCCCTGCCCCCTCACAGCCTGCTCCAGCCCCCCCAGGTCCTGCACCTGAGAAGTGGAGGTGAGCCCTGACCCTTCTGCTCTGCATTAACACCAGCTGGGTAATAACCCCCCCACTGCGGTCCAAAACTCCATGTTTTGCAGCATCCCGTCCCTGACTGAGGAGGAGGCTCGCGAGGCATTGGAAAACTTTGTGTCGGCTCAGTGCTGTTATGGTTCTGACCCAGCAAAAGAGGCCGTCATCACCAGCATGGAGCCGTGCAACACCTTCAGGGTGAGTCCACCTTCTGCTCACGTCAGGAGTTAGGAGCACTGATGCAACCGTTCACACTGGAGCTCCACTGTTTACTCTTTATCATTTATGTCATTATGGAAATTCCTACAGAGAATACAATTGGAAACAATTTTGAATTCTGTTAATTACGTTAACAATGATTGAAGAATTACAGAAGTTCAAAGAGTGTCAACAGGAATTGGACTGTGTAAAGTTATCCATAGAAAATGGGTTATTTACAGCTCCAACCAAATGAAGTCAATTCAGTCGCCATGTTGAAGCCAGACGTCGTCAGTAAGCAGTGATTGATCTGAGTCGGTCTGAGTCAACATTTCTAGGGCAACCACTCTCTCCAATCAGCAGTAAGCATGTTGGAAGGCCACACCCCTAGCACATAGAAGCTGCTGTTTATTTCTCTATTGAAGTCTATGGGATTTTGACTTGTAGCTGTAGCTAAAGCTGTGGTGTTCAAGACCCATCCAATGAAAACAGTGTTTTGGATGTTCTTAACATGTTCTTGTGGCATTTCCCTGATGATGGAGGACATATGAAAAGAAAATTATGATTAAAACTGCTTTTCTGAGTTTGTTTTTTTTGAAATTTTGGCGATACAAGAGCAGATGAAAACATGCTGTTTGAAAAATATCCTATTTGTGACATAGAAATACATGGGGGGCACACAAGCTCCACCCCATTCTGATGCATCCACTTGCAGACAAGTAGATCCATGAACGCGGTTGTTTTCCTCATCTGAGCTGGAATCTGGATCAAAACCATAAGACTGAATAGCTTCAATATTGCTTGCCATTATTGCACTAATGTTAGATTGAAGTTGTGAGAGGCTGTAAACTAGCAGGAGAATGCGTAATCAAAGGGATAATGGGACGTGAGCGCTTTCTTACCCCATACCAACAGCCTAGCCCACTACTCAGAGATGAGTTTCTAATAAACTCCTGCTGCTCCGCAGAAACTATGTCCTAGAAGACCACCCAGGCTTTTGGATTTTGGAGAAAAACAGCAGAATCATAATTGAAAGACCACTGGGAACGCTTTGAAAATAGATCAGAAGATGATCAGAGTGGGTTAATAACATTCCTGTAAGCCGGGTGAGTGTCAACGGAAAACATTGACTTGTTGAAATAAACATCCTAATCCAAAGAAAATACATTTTATTCTGAAACTGTCAGCAGATTGTTTTGAAACTGTCCTCAGTCAACCGCACATGAGGGAGGGGCTTGATGTTGTTTCATCTTAAACATTTCATTGACTTCCTGTAAGCCATTCCTACAGCAGTATGGAAGAAAAATCTTCATGAAATGACTTCTTGAGGTGTCACTGAGGAAAGATCTCCCTGATGTTCTTCCTCATGTTTGTGACTCTCCTGTCGTTGATACAGCAGATGACAGAATCAGAACTTCTGTAATATTCTGGACTCTTTCTGTTGTTTAACAGCATGTTTCTGCAGTGAATGGGCGTAGTAAGGAGCAGGTTGTCTCCTGAAGCTGATCAGTTTTAAGTTCTTTAGATCCCAGAAAGGATCCCTGGAACAAGAAAACCCGTCCATCCTGGGCAGAAAACATAGTAGAATTTGTGGCTCATCCCGGGGTAAAGATAGCTGGTCTAGTCCCAGCTGAAGCTGTTTGGCATGTGAGACATGTTCGTGCTGCGTTTCTTGTGGTGGCGCTGTTTGTCTGTCCGCAGTTAAAGTTGCTTTTCAGAAGCAAACTTCTCTAAACTTGCAACCAACTGAAACTTGGACTTGAAAACTGCGACTCTGAACTTTTGACTCATTTTCACAAAGACTCCAGTTTCTAAAAGATAAAGTGGTGAAGAGGTTTAGGTTTCTGTGAATCTCCTGTGGGAGTCTGCTTCGTAGGTATTTCACACACCCAGGCATGATTGACAGGAGTGCCTGCAAGTGCTGTGGGAGGGGCGTAACTGTTGGAGAAACCCTGCAGCTATTAGGCCCAGTCACGAGGAATGATAGAGGACAGAGCCTAAGTCGTAAAACATCCAAATATGTCTTTAAATATGAAGTTTGAATTGTTCTAACTCTGTGCATACATTATACTCCTGTTCTGACTCTTCTCTTCTTTTCTTCACATCTTATTTTGTTTTTGCTTATTTGTTCAAGTTACAGGATCTATGTTTTCAAATAGATGCTCACAAGTTTCTTTTTTCAAGTTCAGGTCATCTCAAGTCTTCTGTTACATTCACACCAGGCTTGGACACGCAGCTGCTTCCAATGAAAGGCTTTGGAAAAGCACTTATACGTGGATTCCCACATCACTGCGCGAGTTTTTAAGAGCATTTACAGGCTCTACTTACAAAACACGTTGCCTTGGAAGTGCATTTTCCTTGTAGCTCTAAAGAACTTGGCTGTTCCGTAGAGTGGAGTAGGTATTCATGAAAAGGTCATTCTTGATGCCATGATGGTCATCCATGATGTCACAAACCTGGTGGTGTTTAATGACTCCCAGTTTCAGTCTTAAAATGTCTTTTTGACATTTTCTTAACAGATTTAAGGTTTGACAGTTTTTTGGGGGGTTTCACTCCTAATGAACTAAAATCAATTAGATTTTTTGTCATAATCTGTCACATTGAATCACTCACCCACATGAAGAAAATGCTGAATGCTATCTCATGCCTTAGGTAAATATATTTGCTTGAAAGAAAGATATATGGAGTTGATGACTTAGTTCTCTTCGGTGAAATAGAATTCACTACAACTGTAAGCTTTCAACATATGACTTTGTTTTCATTCTTTTAATTGTTGTGAAGAACTTTTAGTCACTCGATGCTGCTCAGACTCAAGAAGCTCCTCTGAACATCAGAACAACGGGAGACCTTCATAGAAACCACAATTAAAATAATCAAGACAAACGGAAGATCGTTCTAAAAAAATTGGTTTCAGACAATGATTCAAGACGACAAACTCAGTCATTAGGAACAGAGATGTTCCTCGGCAGATCAGTTAGCCCGCAGTTTTGGTTCCATAGCAGAAGAAACTCTTTGGACGGCCAGGAACATCTGGCTGGTAGACCTCAGAGCTTCTGGGGGGCAGTGGAGATGTTTCCTTCAAGCAAAGTGGTCATTCCCATTTGCAGAACAGAGGTGATCGTCAGAGGAACGTCATTGTATCCGTGAAACGTTCTCAGCTCTGCAGGATACAGACTGAACGTGTGTTTCTATTCTGCAGTATCGTCTGGAGACGTTTACAGAGTCCAGGTCCAGTGAACAGGCCCACAAACCCCATGAAGGTAAGGCTCAATTGAAGTGATGAGACAGACATCCTGACATTCATGAACCTTCATAGTGGATGAATTAGCCGGGCTGCCTTTTCTGGACATTTTTGTTTCCGGATCTTCAGATGAAGAGCCCAGCAGCTCAAGGCTTTTCTGCGTGTCCTTCACAAAAAAATGTTGGTAAAAGTTCTCCTTCATCCATGTGACGTGTTGAAGTTGAGTCATAGCAACTGACTCACCCAATTGGTTTTTTTTCACTGCCAATTTGATACCGATTATTAGTAGTCGATAAGGCCGATAACCGATATTTAGAGCAGAGTTCATTCGCAGTGAAAATGAGAATATTGGCATTAAAATTTAGAATAACACAAACACCAACAATTAACTTTAAATGAATAAAAGAGCACATAAATATCTCTGTGCAGGGACTTATAGGCTCAGAATGAGTTTTTTTTAGGTTCCCTAACAGTTTTCATAGTAATTAAAATAAAACTTCAGCATAAATTCAATGACTTTTCTTTAGGATTGGCTGAAACAAAAAAACGGAAGTTCCTTAGCACTGCAGCCTGACTTATAAGGTCAAATAAAAATGTGAATCAATAAAAGGATTCCAGAGGTTTCATTAAGTAAATAAAACTGTTTGACAAACATTGAAACATTAAAAGACATTTGAGTTGATGCTTTAAAAGACAAGTCAAAATTAGGATTTAACGCGATTAACAAATCAGCAGACTTTTTTTATGTCTCTGTTTTCCAAAGGGGAATTCTGTATCATTAAAGGAACTTGTGCATTCAAACTTGTGGTAGAAGAAACCAGACTCCATGATCATCTCCTCAGGTGAAGTGGCTGATTTCTACGCCCAGCCTGCTCCTCAGCCGTGGGAAATGCAGACCGCACCCACGAAGTTCTTCACAGATGAGAAGAAGGAGATTTGTGTTCCCTTCACCTCCAGTGTCCAGGTGTTTACGTGAAACTGACAGGTTTTAAGCTCCATCAGCTTCTCCTTTATCCTCATTTGTGTCCTCTTCATCTCTTTTTTGTTTTTCTCAAACAATATGGTCTTCACATACTTTCACATTGACTTTAGAACCTGTTGGGGTTTCCAGTCAGAGGGTTTAAATCCTGCAGTTATTTTTGATCCTCATTCATGAGCAGCATTAGTATCCTGATGCTGCCGCTCTTCATGTCTTCATCTTTACATAATGGATCCTAGAACAGGACTTCAGACATGTTCTAAGTGTCCCTCTTCTTTGCTGTGCAGGACTGCAGCGACTGTCGAGCTAAAGGGAAGGTTTCCTGCCAAAAGTGTGATGGAAAAGGATACGTAAGAAAGTCCCCCCCTCCGGATTATGATATTTAGCTGGAAAGCAGGAAAACCATTGTAGACAGGAGGTGACAGATCTGTCAGGATTGATGTCCAGAGGATTGTATGTGTTGTGTGCAGAAAGCGTGCTCGCTGTGTGATGGCGGCGGGAGGCATGACGGTGGAGACTGCCCTGACTGCAGCGCCTCAGGAAAGGACAGGTAAGGCCGACCCTAAAGACCGCTAATGCAAACTCAGGCAGCTGCTGACAACTGTCATGAAGAGAGCAGATCTGCTGTTTAGTAGGGCTGTGTGTTGGCAAAAGTCTGGCAATACAATTCACATCACCATATATTGTATATATCGCAATATATCCAGAGACTGTACCAGAGCCATTTTCCACTTGTTTTAAAGAGTGTGACTTGGAAATAAACTCTACTTGAGTGCTATCACACCTTTCATGTTAAAATGATGGTAAAAGCACTGCAATTGTATCTGACATGCGAGTGGCTTTTACCCAAGCAAATTCATGGTGCTTTTGAAATTACATTAAATTAAGTTAAATACTTGTTCCTTAAGGAACAGTCAACATTGTCTGATTTCTATAACAAAATACTTTTCAGGATAGAAAAAAAAATGTCATGAATGTTCCTTACCCAATAAGGTTCTGAAAGTGGGATTGAGGAAACAAAGTGTTGTTTATTCCCAACATTGCTAAATCCAGCATATCCAGTACTTTTAAAGGTTCAGGAGCCTGAACTGCTGCTTCAAACACGCCCGTTCTTTCCAGAAACATGCCTGTGTGATGAAGCCGTATGAAGGAGGGCGCTTGAATGTGGCTAAGCAGCTTTATTTACATGACAGTCTGCACTGCGGCGCTGCAGCTCTGCTTCCTCACTCACACAAATAAACACAGATTTCACCGCTCATCGCCACGACGACGGCCTTGTCTCAGAGCGTTGTACACGTCACTCTGATCCATCAGGTGGCAGATCTAGAATCTGTTGCTGTAAAGTTCAGCAGAACTTGAACCCGCTTCGCAGACAGCATTTTGACTGAGGCTCCGTGCATGAGCTGCTGCACGGCATCACTTATTCTTATCTGAGCCGCTATGAAGCACCAAAATCCGCACTTTTATATAATACTGGCAGCAACGTGACACAGAGTTTCAGTTCGGTACCTATCCCAAGTAAAGAATAAGAAGTCCATGTCTCATAGCAACAAAAACCAGGAGTCTGACGGTGCATTCAACGCAAGCTGGTTTTTCATGGATCTTGTTGTTTTGGTTGCGGTGTAGAGCTGCTCAAAGAGGCTCAGTGTGCTGCACTGCTAACTAGTGGTCAGAAAACGAAAGTAAGACTTTGAAAGACGCTCAGAAATAATTAAATCAATATCGTCTTGTCAGCATTTTAAATCAATACAAGTATGGGCAAATGAAACACGGTGATATATCACGAATCGGTTTTCCCCACACTGGTACTGTTTAGGGTCAGTCAGTCTGAATGGTTGGGGGGGCAGAAGTGATGGTGGGGTCAGGAAGTTACATTGTTGTTTTAAATGAAAGTAGGTGGAGCCTGCTGACCCCCCCCCCCCGTCCAATGTTCAAAACGTTTGGCAGATTTCGTGTCGCCTGCTTTCAGTGGAAGGAGTGTGGTTTTCCAACAAGCTCATTCCTGATTGGTGAGAGTGGTTACCATGGAAACTTTGACTCAGACTGACTTGGACCAATCACTGCTCCCTGACAACGTCTGCCTCCAACCTGGTGGCATCCGTATCTTCATTTATTCAGAGCTGGAAGTAAACCATTTTCTACGGTTGACGTCAAACTCAGTCAGTCCAGTTCTCTGATACAGTCGATGGTTCAGACAGACGGCCTCAGAGTGAGTGGTGGGATGGGGGTCAAAGCTGTGACCATGTACCTGTGTACAGGTGTGGACCCTGCAGTGGAACAGGACAGAGGAAGTGTGAGACCTGTGATGGGAAGTGTCGCCTTCTGTCCTACATCAAGCTGAAAGTGGAGTGGTGAGCATCGGTTCACAGCCGGGGGGGGGTACTCTGATGGACAGGACGGGGGTTCTTGAAGGTTTTTGTGGTCCTTCAAGGTCCTGCATGGTGGTCTTCCTGCCAAAAGTTGGGATAAAAATGAAAGGATGGTGAGGGTGGTGTGGGTGAGGCAGGGTTCAAACATCATTAAACTCATTCTGCTAAGAACCCTGATCGTTCCTTTAGAGATGTTCCAGCTGGAACCTGTTAAGAAGACAACAATGAACTTTGAGAAGGTTCTGAAATTCTTCATCCTGAGAAAACACTAAAATCTAAATGAACAGAACTGGCATAACAGGTCACGTCAGCGACGACCACCAGAGTGGAAACTGGACGCCTGTTGGTGAAAAAAAGAGGACGAAAGCGTGTTCTTCAGCAGAGAAAAGGAAAGTCAGGAGTGATGGACTTAAAACAGAACTTTGACTAGAGTTGGTGGATCTGCTGGATCATTTGCGTTTAAGTTCATGAGATCCTCTGGACTAAACAAAGTCAGAAAGGTGACTTCTTGATGAATTATTTGTATCAAAACGACAAAGTCTGCTGCTCACAGGCTTTCCACACTTAAACATGTTAGCAGTGCATGAAGGCCAGCTCTAATAGTGATTAGACTGCATTACATGGATCAAACAGAATAAAATCACAGACCCTGAGTTTGACCCATGAGACCTAAGAATGTCTATTTTTCTAAAACTCCTGATTGATCTGTGATTAACTCAAACAAATCTATGAATAACCACATTATGTGGAAGTAGCTTTAGTGCCCCCTACTGGGTAAATAGAAAACTATTGTAGGTTTAGGTTGTCTGAACAGTCTACTTGTGTGTTTCTGTAAGGTCTGTGTGTCCTCCTGCAGGACTAACCATGTGGACAACCATGTGGTCCAGGACCAGTCTGGCTTGAAATCAGATTGCCTTCAGTCAGTGAGCGGCAAAGAGCTTTTCAAGAACAGCGGATACATGGTACAGACACGAATGACAGAGTCAGACCCTTCAACGTTATGTGAAACATTAGAGTGAACCCTCTGCTGCTGCTTCCTCACAGGCCTACCCTCTGCTTGGGTTTCCAAACGCAGACGTCTCCGATGCCTCTGAACGTCTGATCAGAGAACATCAGTCCAAGTTTGCTGTGAACTCCAGGATCTTACAGCAGGTAAGTGGCATTCAAATGATGCTATGGACCTTTGTAGGCATGTCAGTTCTCATCATTTGATCTTCATAGTTTACTTTTGAGGAAACACCTCCTCAAGCAAAGTACAATTGTGGGAAACAGGGACATTGATTTATTTGTAAGACAAACATCAGTCAAAAGAATGGTGAGAAAACTCAGGATGCTTTCTAGTGTGTGAGCTTGTTCTTGTCTTCTTCTGACAGCCTTGATGCAGTCTTCTGAAGTTTAACTTCTTTCCAAAGCACGTCTCTCTGAATGTTTTCTAGATCTGAAGTCATTTGATAGAAATCCAATAATGAACTAAAAAAGTAACTGCATTTGTCACAGAGTAACTTCTTGTCTCTGTTGGTCTTCAGAGGCAGACTGTTGAATTGATTCCTGTCACAAAGTTCAAGTACCAGTGGAAAGGCAACACCTACTCCTTCACTGTTTATGGAAGTGAGCGCAAAGTCAGAGCAGACGACTATCCAGAGACCTGTGTTTGCTGCGTCATCCTCTAGACACACCAGAGCATGGTTCGGTCCCCTGAAGTCCCCTCCTTCTGTAAATGCTCACATCTTAATAATTGTTTATGGGAATGTTCACATCCACCAATACAAGAGTTCAGGAACTTTTTAATGATGTCTAAAGTCCAGGAGCAGACAAGTGAGCAGCAGGTTCTGAACAGCTTAAACAGAGCCTGGAGGTTCCTGTCGAATGTAAAACAAACTTCTTAGCAATAAGTAACTGCACCCTGAGTCCTGTGAGCGTGAGTTCAGGGCCTCCTGGAGAATGTTCCCCCTAAGGTCAGCCACGGTCACACTGCAGCAGGAAACAATCGCTGCCTGCAAAAAGTCATGTTTGGAAGATATTTTAACCCTATTCCCCACATACAGTTCAGGTGGAACAACCCAATTCAGTGACCTCCTTCAAAACAGGACACATGCTGATCACGTCATACATGTTAAAACACAAAATGAACATAAAACATGGCAAAAGTTGAACACGCTAAATATGTTAAGCCTGATAAAACATCTTAGACACGGCAAACATGTTAAACAAATTACACACGTAAAGCACATAAGACATGCCAAACATATTAAAAATGTTAAACACTAAAAACATGACAAAAATGTTTAACATGTAAGCACACAAAGACATTACAAACCCACAACATGTCAAACAGGCTGAACACATCAAACATGTTTAACACGTTAAATGTGCCAAACATGTTAAATGCACTAAACACATGACACCTCTTAACATATTGTACACACTGAACACGTTAAAAACACAACTGTTCTTATTCTAATGGGAACAAGACTATAGTAGATAGTGGGTGTACTGGGGGGGGAGTCATTATTTTGGTTAGGAGCATGGGGGAGGGGTGGGTTACTTCTCGTTTAAGTATTTTTTTGTAATTTTTTTTTTTTTTACCCATTGTGCCTTTTAAAGTATATATTATCATCATCATTATATGCGCTTAACATGTTAAACACATAATAATAATAATAAAGCTGCAAGCGGCGTTGGATGGCCCGCAGGCGCTACCCGCCCTCGCTGCCCCCCTCTACCCCCCCCCCCCCCCCTTTGCCGCCCGCCTCTATGCGCAGCCGTCACCCTCACTGCCCACCATTGACCCTATCACACTTGTAAAGCAGGCACAATGCGCCCCTCAACATATTACATTTTCACAAGAATCGGTTAAAAATTGGCTGAGTGTAAAGACTGTGCCACATTTGCGAGCTTGCCACGCGCACAGCGTTTAAGATACTGAAACAATATTGGTACCAAATTGTTCAAAATTTCTTCCCAATGATGCACTTAAAGTTTGAAGACGAGCGGGAAAAAACCCCGTGGACTGAATTTTTGATTGAGGTAGTAGTAAAAGTGATTTTTTTTTTTTTTTAATTCAAGATGGTGGCCTCTTCCCAAGATCAGAGGTCAACGAAACTGTAGGGGTCGTTGTAGACTTGTGCAGCATGTGTGTGAAATTTCGTTGAAATCGCCAAAACAAAATCGTACTTGAAATTCGCAAAATCTCCGATTTGGAAACAAAATGGCCACCAAACCATTGGTTGTGTGGGAATCACGTGAAAATTTCAAAACTTCCTTTGGATATCCCAGATTCAGTTTTCATAAAGTTATGTTGTTTTCATGAGTGAATTCTAACTTTTTTTTCGCAAAAATTCATTTTTTGCCGAGTCAGCACTTTTTTTGAGTCGGTTTTTTGCTTACCCTGGCCACAATTTTGACATTGTAGTTTCAAATGTTATATTGTCACGTTCAGCATGACATATCGAATGCGTGGATATGGACTTTATGACATTCCAAAAAACATGTGCAAGCTAGCTAAGACCGTAGCGGTTGCAAGCTTGCCACGCGCACGCCATTCATATTCTACAACTTCTAATTCCAACATTTTGTCCACACTTCCTGGCCGATGATGCTTGAGAAGTTACAAGAGGATCGGTGAAAATCTGTAGGACAAGTTTTGAAGCTTGTACTAAACGTGCTTTTTTTTCAAAAATTCAAGATGGTGGCCTTTTCCCGAGGTCAAAGGTAAATTAAATTTCTGTGGTGGTTGTAGACTCCGGCTGCCGGCATGTGTGTGAAGTTTCATAAAAATGGGAAGAACCAAAGTGTCGTTCTCCCATTTTGTGGAAAAACTGAAATGAAAGAAAAACAAAATGGCCACCAAGGCGTGATGTCTCTCCGTGATGTCATCGTCTTTGTGCGTGCGTGTGTGTGCACTATGCCGTTTTCGGGTATGTGGCGGGGGTGACATTTTTGCTCAAAAGCGCAGATAGAAAGAAGAGTAATAGTGAAACAATATAGACGTTTTTGCGCCTAGGATTAAGTGTGTCCTTTTGTGTATTTTGTCTTGTACCACACACTGGTCAGGTCTGTTTGGGTTTAGGCCTTTCCTTTAAGGCCTTTTAAAGGGCTTTCTTGTTTTGTGGTCCGTGTAAAAACAATATGGTCCTTGCAGACAGGACGCCGCTGCTGCGGGCCATAATGATCCATTTCATTTAAAAGAGCCTTTCACAACACTCAAGGACACTGTACAAATTCAAAAGTCAAACACAATAGAATCACTACATTCCAAACAAATTAAACATGCTGAAATCAATAAACAACCAAATGAAAACTGTACTTTCCAGATCTAAGTGCTAAGTATGGCAAATATATCAATCCTGTTTAAAATGTTGAACATGTTAAACACACTAATCATGTTAAATACGTTAAACATGATAATCATATTCAGCAGTTTTTAAAACGTTAAACACGTTTAATGTTTTAAACCAGACAAATGCCTCAAACATGGTAACCCCATTAACCATGATAAACTTTTAAAGATGGTAAACACGGTAAACATGATCAACACCAAAACATGGTCAATTCTATGTTCTCCTTTTCCTTTGGTTTTTTTCCTTTCAGGAGTGGTCACGGGCAATCAGCTTCCTCCATCTACTTTTAAAGTATGAACCCTCGCGGACCCTGAGGTCCTCTGGTGCCAGCCTTTTAGTTGTCCCTAAGGTGAGGACCATAACCTATGGTGAGGCTTTGTTCTGCCACTACGGTCCTCGTCTGTGGAACGGCCTGCCAGAGAACCTCAGGGCTGCAGAGACTGTAGAGGTTTTTAAGAAGAGGCTCAAGACCCACCTTTTTAATTTAGCTTTTAGTTGATCTTATCTTATTATTTATTCTATTAGTTTTTATATATTTTATTTCATGCATTTAATCGTATTTTCAATTTCATGTTTTTACACACATCGTATATATTCAATTTTAACCTCCTAATATGGTTTTAGCCCAAGTGTTTCCTGTGGGGATCTTTGGTGCCAAGGTTTGCTGGCTTGGTCTGGGGTCGTTGCCGCAATTGTCGCCCTTGCTGGGGCAGCTGGAGTTTTACATTGCAGCCTCTTGGCTGTGAAGTGTACCCCTATTGCTGTCCCGGTCAGGGTGGGCACTGTGCCGATGTTCCTGTGGCTGACCTGCTCTTGGTATGACAGATTCCCCAATACTGTTTCCTCACAGCAGAGCCAAGCCTTACGTTTATTCTATAAGTTTCATTAAGAAGTTGTTTTTACTGTATACGCGGGTGTTCATTATGCATGAGGTCATGGGTTGCATGTGTTAACTGAAGGGAGGGGGAGGGTGAAGGGTGGGTTTGGTTTTCATTGTGTCTGTTTTTGATTTTAATTGTACAGCGCTTCGGGTTGCACAATGTATGAGAAGCGCTTTTTATAAATAAAGTTTGATTTGATTCGTAGCTTGAAAGATGCTGGAATGTGTGAATTTTCAGTGACCTCTGTGCTGCCTTATCTCCATCATTATTATTAATTGAATGCCTTAATGTGATCAACAAATGCTTCCTCTACTAACCTCTGTGATTTTATTGTGAACATTAAACTATAATAAATGTTGACAGTGTTCTTTCTGCATGTGACACTGCAGCGTCAGAATGAATGTTCACATTTTACTGTTGTGCTGAAAACATTAGCAAACAGAAATTATGCTTTTATTGTTACTGTAACAAGATTGTTCTGACAGAAAAAAATCTCAATGTCTTTGTAATATGCTGATGATTTCAGTCAGAACAACTTAAAGTTTGGACATGTACTTTAGCGTCCTGCCATGGAATCAAACTTTTGACTATCAGACAGTTTCACCAGAAGTGTGAATCATCTATTATGAAACGGAAAGTTTGCGTGAAGAGTCTATGAGAGCAACTTTAATTTGATGAGAACAAACAGGAAGTACAGAGAGATGGGAACAGTAAGGTGTGTGTGGGGGGGTTGTCCCAGTAACACATACACAGCAGGAAGATTGTAAAGTGAGCCGCTCCTCTGCTTTGAGACGCCTGCTGTCCATTGGAACTTCTTTCTTTCCCATTATTTGTATAAAAAGTCAAAGTTGAAAAGTTTCATTTGATAGAAAATGAAAAATCTCTGATTTGCACACAAAAAGGACGATGACCTAAAATGTCTTGATTAACTTTGAAACCGACCCGTTTACTAAGTCAATAAGCGCTTTCACTGCGGGGGTTCGAATCCCCCCAGGGTGGATCCCCTTTCCTTTTAGATTCTCATCCTTTATCACTTCTGGCCTCTAGTGTCCTCGTGGTTCAGCAGCAGAACCGTCTGTGGTCCTGCAGCATTGTCTGTACGTGACTGTGTATTACAAATGAAGAACCCCACGTGTTGTTGGTTCACACCAACTAACCAATGAGCTGAGGAAGTTCCACAGAACCCATCAACGTGTGTGAGACCACAAAGCAGAATGGGCTGTGCACACATATCAAAGCAGGGATCACATGGTTCTGTGGAGATTGGATCCTAATCAGAACACTAATCTACCATCTCCATGTGATCATCTTGAAATCTGAGTGGGTCAGGGGTGTTTTTCTTCTCTTTGTTTCGAACTAGAACAAAAACAAAACAAAAAGAAAAAAAGAAACAATGCCTGTTGTCCCACAAACACATCTTTTTCACACATATTTGCAAAAACAGCACATGTAGAATATTTATTGAGTAAAATCAGTTTTATTTGCCTTCCAGTCACTGTTTGGATTATCAGTATCTGTCAGGCATCCGAAAGTGACGCTCAACACCATTACAGCCACTGGGGCTCAGCAGGGATCCATACCTCCTGGTTCGGCTGAGCGGCGATGGAGCGGCCTTTGAACTTTTTTATTTTCAACCCTGCAGAAGATTCTAATTTTTTGGAGGAAGTAACATGGTCCATGTCTGGAGTCCGGAACTGGTCATTGGGATGATAGAAACGTCCAGCAGCTCCAGAGTACAGGTGTGGGGGCGGGCCCTGGTCGCCGCTGCTGCCTCTGCGGGGGTCTTGGTGTCTAAGTGTGCATGTGAACTGGATGTGGACAAGTTTGTGAAGACTTTTTCTTTTCCATCCGGTCCAACAAAAAGAACACAAACAACATTAATATAAATAAAGTTTAGTTGTGGGGGGGGTGTACACACCACACTGTAGCTCCACCCCAGGTTTTATTCTATTCTAATTGACTGACATGCACAATCCACAACATGCACAATGTCGACACACACCCTGAAACAGTTTCTTCTACTATGTTTTCTCCTGCGGTGGTCTGGGATTGGAGAAGATGTGTCATCACTTCTCTCAGCGTTCCCTCAAACAAACTCATCAGTCTGAAAACATTTCTGGGAAGCATGTGACAGCTTCAGCTACCAGATCCAATGATTACCAGATTCTTGCTTTTTTTGAGGAGATGATTGAACCAACAGTTTTGTTGGTTCTTTTGAATCTTTGTAAAAAAAAAAGCAGCAGCTAACAGAAACTGTGGATGTTGCATCTCAGTTTCTTTGGTGCTTTTTCACATCCACGCAGCTTGTTCTGCATCATCCAGTAATGTTATTATCTGCCTCCCTGTCATGTTCCAGATTACTTCAGATTATATAAGAAGCACATTTCTCCTTCATTTTTCCTTCTGGTTTGATAATCTTCAAAAAATCCCATAACATGTGATGTGCTGTTTCTCTCAAATTTTGTGTTTTAAGGATTAGAAGTTTAACCATTTTGCCCATGGAGGCAACCTGACTTCAATTTCTTTGTTAAATGATGCTCAAAAATTTAGAAAATCTAGTTTTATGAACAAAAGAAACAAAATTATTTTTTATTGTCTTTCTTTACTGAACATGATCCATCCTGTCCTCAGAAAATTTAATCTGATGTGACACCCAATAAAAAACTGACTGCCATTAATGAACATCAATCAGTCCCCAAATTTATTTTGAAAGAAGCTCAGAATGTGACCAGATCAGCATCATGTTCACATCAGACTTTACTGTGATGTTCTGATATGGACAGAACAACATTTCACATTTACTGACTATTTCATTTCCCAATCAGTGGTTCTTCTTACATAACTGTTTATTTTTTTAGTAATGGTAAATAGCGTATACTTATATAGCGCTTTCCTACCTTCATTGAAGGCCCAAAGCGCTTTACAGTCACTGTCCCATTCACACACTGATTGTGGCTCCGCTGCCGAACACTGGCGCCAACCTTCCATCAGAGGCAATGTGGGGTTCAGTTTTTGCCCAAGGACACTTCGACACATCAGAGGCCGACTGCCCTATCCACTGCACCACGGCCACCCCCTGTAAACAACAACAGTGTGGTTGTGTCAACACTTTCTCACTGAAACTTAAAATTAAACCAATCAAAACCTAAAAATGAAATTTTAGGACCAGAACAAATGTGTGTTGTTTTGTGTGAGTGTGTTTGTTTGTGGGGTGAAACGGTATAGTTTGAATGACAAAAGCAAGAATCAATTGAATATTCCGTCCAGTGCTTTAAGTGGGCCAGTACTCTCGGGTACCCAGTACCGGCACTTCTAAAAATTGCTCTTTGGAGTAAACTTGTTTATAGCACATGCAGAAAAAAAGAATCAGTGATGTAAAATAAGTTTCAAACTACAAATATATATTATTTATCATGAGAAAAATTCAGCAATAAAGAGCAGGTTTCCAACATCTGAAAAAGTCGTTTACATAAATCAATACAAAAATAACAAATATAGGCTGATAATTTTCATTAGAAAGATCCTTAGTCAAGAATCACACTTTAGGGAACCAAGTCAAGTGACATGATTAGATCCTTTGTCCAAGACGGTGTTCCTTCTTCTGTTGTCTGACAAACAGCCGTCCTTCTGGTTTGAACAGAGTTTATAAAGTTCTCCTCGTTGTTTTGACTGCAGATGTCATTTGTCAGGTCCATTGACCTTTAGCTGATATCACAGCAAGTAAGTTGAACTTGAATTTTCTACAGGACAGAACTCTGCTGAAAATAAGGGTCACAGTTGACCTAAGAGACAGTGGTAGAAAATCTGCGCCGTATTTTCTAGAAATCATATTTGAGTGTTATTTTGAATCAATTAAAGGCTCAGATGTCCGTGACCACACTCTTCTCTAAGTCTCTCATGCTGGCTTGGACAGGTCTGCTGGACCCAGTGGTTTAATGTAGGTCCTAGAATTCAGCACCTAGGTGCTCTGGACCTGCTTACACCACTTCAGGAGCCTGGCATGATTTGTCAGTTCAACATTATAATTTGGAGAGATGGTCATTCAGATAAACAGCCTTTCCTTTCAAGAGTTTCCTTTGGTTCATCAGAACTATCTTGTGCTTTTGATTCACAAACCTGACAAGGATCGCTGGTTTATCTGACTTCTTTCTCCTGGGAAGCGGGTAGCAGATCTCAATATTATTCAAATCCAGGGAAATCCCTTTAGAAGTGAGAAATAATCAAACTTGACTCTCCACACTCTCAGCTGGAGAAATAGCAGCTCCACTAGCGTCTGTGCTAACGTTAGATGAGCCAGGCCTAGCCCAGGGTTTGAGTTGAGGTCCTGTGAGAATGATATTATTCATTTTTACTTGTTGATCCAAGTCGTTTGCTCTTCTATCCAAGAGAGCAAGCCAATTGTCTCGTTGTTCATTTCTTGCTTTTTCTCATCTTAATTCTTCCCCAAATTCCATCAGAGGTGTTAGCTTAGCATCAAGTTCCATCAGTGGTTAGCTTAGCATCTAGTTCCATCAGTGGTTAGCTTAGGTTGGATGTCTGCAAGCCAAATTCTGAGCTCTGCAAAGTCAGATATTTCTTGTTTTTTTCTTTGGTTCCATGTTTAGCTCTCTATATTGCAGAATTAGTGCTTTTTTTTAAGTAATTATGTGCTAATTCAAGATTAAAGTCGCTTAGACACGACGAAGATCAAGAGGGCTGAACACACGTGTCCACTCGTGACAGGAACCAGAACAAGCTCCCACATATTGCATACCACAAGCTCCTACATATTCTGAATGATGATGTCATTTACACATCTTTACGTGCGATCAGCACAAAAATGAATGGACATTTATGTTGATGACATGTAATACGTGCAAGATACACATAGCCACATTTCCCTCAAATAATTTAAGTACGTCCAAGGCTGAATATTGTTGGTTACATGTAACGTTAAAGTCCCATTAGCTGTCACGCGCTTATGTGTGTGACATTTGTTCTCCGCATTTGGTCCATCCCCTGGAAGAGCGGTAAGATGCAGACAACCGTGTTCAGAAACCTTAATTCTTCCTCTGGGTCTGTGCGGCCATTGAAAAAAGCTCAGCACTGGCTACACGTTTTTTGAAAATTACGTGCGAATAGTCACTTTTTATCCTAAAATCAAAATAACAAAATGTCTCCCATAATCTGTACATGCCAAGCCTAAAATAAATTTAATTAATTAAATCATCTCCTGAATTCGGCAGGTGGCAATATTGCACGAGGAAACTTGTAAAATGCAAAGAAAAAGACGGCAATTGCGGTGACAAAGAAGAATCACATCCAGTGGGCAGAGCGCAATGTTTAACTCTGCCCATGTTGAGGCATGCCCCGGTCTGCACACTGCAGCCACACTGTCTGGCCAGAACCTCAATTTGTGTCTAAACCATTGATTTTACATTGAAACTGGTCGCGCGAATCGTGTTAGGTGCGTAGGCACCGTAAGACCTGTTGGAGTCTTTTCTAAAAAGAACGACACAGAACAATGTTTCTTATTGTATTTGCTGTTTTTCTTTGGCATGGTTTGGTTCATTTTTCATGCATTGTGTATCTTTTACAGGAGAGAAGAAATGCACTTGGAATATGTCTTAAATGTTCTATGTATGTTTCAACAAGTTAAACAATAGTGAAAGTAAACTCTGCTTTTTTGTTTTATTATCTTTTATGTGTATTTTAACCTTCTTTTGACAGTCTTTCAATCAGTACAGTTCATTTAATTACAGCATCACTTAGTGGTTCCATTTCAAGAAAATATTTTCTTAAACAGATTTTAGTTGCCTATTTGCTTATTGTTAAATCAAACAGAAATAAAATAATTGTATGTACACAGTCAATGTATGACTACATTTATTTATAGGCTTGACCTGAGCTCCCTCTTTCCTATTTCATATTATAAGGCGTAGAAAAAAGGACTTCTTTTTATTGATGATTATTTACATTCAAGATTCTCTACATTTTATGTTTTCACTTCCATTAAAGAGAGAACCGCCACTTCTTGCTGTCCACTTAAAGCTCTGGTTCCGTTCTAAAGATCCAGGACGGCTGACATTTATCAGACTCTCTTCCTCTCATCAGTCTGTTCTCCGTTGTTGGCTCTCCCTCCTTCAATGAGGTTCTGACCCACCAGCAGGTCCTGACCCCTCAGGTTGACCCTGCGCCCCCACTTCCGGGGACACTCCAAAGTCCAGCAGAGCAGACACGGCACAAGAGGTCTGGAGAAACAACACAAGAAAGAGAAGAGACGAGTGCTCTGTGGCCACGCCCCTCGTGGGCGGAGTCCGTGTCTCTGGCGCCTCGCGGCCTTGTGTTACAAAGTCCAGAGGAGACTCCTGCCGCCTCCGCCGCGGCCCCCGGTAAGTGCCCCGTTTCCCGGCGCGGTCCGAGCGGCGCGCGCCAGTCCAGGCCGCGAGCTCCCGCGCGGATGAATCTGTCCGCACAGCGGCGGGACTCCGACAACTACTTGATGAACTTCCTCCGGGGTGGGGGGCGGGGGTCTCTTTCTTCTGCGCTCCGTGGGTCTCGGGGGGTGAGGGTGGGGGGTAAACCGCCCTCAGCCCGCTAGTCGCTGGGGAGGGGGGTTGTCAGCGGACGTTTGGGCTCAGTTCGCTTCGAACTTCCCGTTAACTGAGACCGAGCCGCCGCTTTCTTGACGGAGACGCTTCCGCGGTCATGTTCAGAGCGCGAGCACGAGACGAGGAAGATGCTAGAGGAAGGCGTGCGTGTGACATGAGTGACAGGAAAGTTTTAGCTGGGGGGGGGGTTCTTGTTCTGTGGGACTGGAGCGGACAGAGGAACCATCATTACCGGGATTCTGACGGGAACCGGATCTTTCTGGAGTCTCTTTACAAATCCAGACATGACCTTTGGGAAGTTTCAGATCAGAAAAAGTTGCGTTTTTGGAAACAGGATCTACAGCTGCATTTCTTGGTTTGCTCTCATCTTCATCAGGAACTGGAGGTCTGCAGGTGTGGTTGTATGCTGTACGCTGTACACTGGGAATTGAACCTTTGGCTTCAGGAATGATGTGTGTGGTAGGACTGATGAAATGCAGGAACCCCAGTGTTCTACAGAGCTTCAGCTGCCACGCTGTAGAGACCGCCTCCTCTGACAGATGTTCTTCTCCTTTGTGTTTCTGGTTCTGGGCTGTGTGTTCTGAAGGTTCTGCAGGAGTCCTCGTGAACACGAGTCCGCTCTGACGCCAGGGGCTGAAACCGGATCCACAAACTCTTCATATAATTACAGCTGGAGAGGAAGACTGCAGAGTTACTGTTTAACAGATACAATTATAGAGGCCCAGTTGTGAGTCTGTGTATTTATGTGACTATGTGTGTGTGTGTTTATTTGACTGTGTGGGTTTTTGTGTGTTTATGTTTTTCTGTGTGTAGTATGGGGTAAGGTAACTCATATAGAAGCGTATGCAGAAAGACAAAGTTGTGCACAAACTAATACTTAATGCTTGGGATTCACCAAAGTGAGAATTTTTGGCCGAAGTCCATAAGCCAATAGTAATGAAAGTGTTTGTCCGCATACCGAATAGTAGCGGAATATCAAATGAGGATGTGGTTCTTGATCTGTTTAATATTGCAGTAATAGCCTGGAACTGGGGTCGGCAACCCAGTGCACGTGTACCAACTGTGCACGCGGAGGGAAAGACAGTGGCACACAGGGGTGTGACAACAACGTGCACGTGATTTGCAGTGTTTGTGTCGATCGGATTTGGAAAAATTCAGGTTTGAGTGACAATTTCTTATCCCAATGAGCTTCTTTCCCTCACGGGATCATAAGGAAAGGGTCCGGTTTGATCCCCGCTCCTTCCAGCCAACGGTCGTTGTGTCCTTGGGCAAGGCACTTAGCCCTCCTGGCCTCCAGTGTGAATACATATGAACGTCCCAGTGATGGTCAGAGGGGCTGTAGGCCGTGCGTACTGGCAGCCAGGCTTCTATCAGTCTGCCCCAGGGCAGCTGTGGCTGCATCAGTAGTTTACCATCATCAAGTATGAATGAGGAGTGAATGAATAATGGATAAATATTGTAAGCCCTTTGAGCGTCTGGAAAAGCGCAGATAAATCCAATCCATTATTATTATTATTATTTGGTCATGTTGGTGTCACAGCAGCAGACATTTATGAAGTTATTAATTCTGTTTGTTTAATAATAACCATGCTAGGTCAGATTATACCAAGACTATTTCTGTGCAGCCAAAAGTCAGTATGTAAGCAAGTTTTAAAATCATACTACAGCTGATCACCACTTCATTTACTGGGGATGAAAAAAAAGAATGATTACATTGTCCAATTTCTAGAACTGTCATATTACTGTAATTAGCATACCAACAAAAATGGTAAATGGCGTATACTTATATGGCGCTTTTCTACCTTCATTGAAGGCCCAAAGCGCTTTACAGTCACAGTCCCATTCACCCATTCACACACACTGATGGCGGCTCCGCTGCCGAACACTGCCGCCAACCTTCCATCAGAGCCAATGTGGGAAAAAAAGGAAAAACATTCAATTTTACATGCAATAAAAGCACCATCACATAAATAACTTAAATGAACGTACTCCGGCCCTGTCTCATAATGTATCAAAGATAAATAAGCCAAAAGCATACGCTTATTTTTTCCATGGTTGTGAAGTTCTTAAAAATATTGATGGTATTTTGTTCTGACGCATTCAATCCTGTTGCTGTCGGTATGGCATAGCACAAATGCAGTACTTTGGATTTTTAAACAAACATAGCTGCAATACTATTTCAACTTTGGCCTGTTTTGCTTGTGCAATGTTGTTATAAAAGCACTTTTTTTCAGTTAATGTTAAAAGATGTTTAAAAAAGCTATTTGATGTGCTGTTTGTGAATAATTTTTTTAGATACACTGGAATTGTGGTTGTATTTCTTTGTGTTGGAGTTCACTTTATAGTGGGCTGAATGTAGGCCTGTCTCACTGGACACCAGTGTTCGCTTCTTAGAACAGGCAGTGAGTTAAAAAAAATCCAGTATGCGTCCTTAGACCTCACAGTGCTGCCTAACTGGGTCTCCCTGTGCCTTAAAAATACAGGATTGTGTCAGAAAGGGCATCCGGCGTGAAAACTCACTGCCTAACCACCTGTGCGAATCCTGTGGCCACCCCTAACGAGGATACGCTGAAAGGCAAACAACAAGAACAACAACAAGAGTTTTGCTTTATAGCTGATGATAGCACAGTTGTTAAGGAGAAAATTTCAAATTGGCACTTCATGTCATGAACGTTGTTGACCCCTGGATAGAGCTGGGCGAGAGAACAATAACTATCGATATTGCAATATAGAACAAATTCTTGAGTTTAGGGATTTAAAAACGTATTCATCTATTTAGAAAATGATGCTAAACATATGAAAGAATAATTGGACAGCTGCACTTGACTTTCTACCTCTAATTCTTTAGCTGCGGTGTCACATGCTCTGGGCTCACCAGCGCCCTCTGTCTTGTGGCATGCGTACTACCTGCCTCACTTAGTATTACTAGTGTATTTCTAGCCTCACCCACTAGTTAGAGGGTCAGTCACCACATGGCAAGTAACTGTTTGCGTAAATGTTGCTATGTTTATTGGCTTCTCTACTGTCTGCACGTGAGGTAAACAAGCGCACACAAGACATACTACACTCCTGCGGTCACTTCATCTGTGTAGTTTTGGCTGTTGCTTAAATGGCATAAAGATAAAGCCTTCAATTCCACAGTTAGAAACCTAAGGATTTTATTTGACCAGGATTTATCATTAAGGGTTAGGGTTAGACTAACTAAGCACAAGACCTGGTCTTTGAGTAAAAAGAAAAATGTTTGCAAATAAGAAATACATGATCACCTAAAAGAGCTGTAGGAAGTAGACCTTTAAATTGTTTCTCCCCCAGAAAACTTGGGTAGATTGCACCTTCCCATTGCTGCTGGTGTATTTAAAGGCTGTGCTTCCTGGATCCCCTTTTTTGGCCTCCGAGCACAGCCAAGCAGAACCTCAGCCACACCCTCAAGTCAAAACAGCTGATAACACTTTAACTGCTCACAAACCACATTAACCACAAACATGTTAAAAGATGAGCACTTCAAGTAAACACGGTGAAAGTACAAAGTAAATGTAAATATATTTACTAAAAGAAATGTGTGTATGCACAGTGAAAACTGAATCCTAAGAAAGAGAAAACATTTATTTCAATAAATAATGCCTTATTTTGTGTCTTGCAAGAAAAAAAAATATCAAGAAAGTTTTTCTAAAGCAAAACAATCTCAGTCTGAGGAAACCAGTTTGAGACCAGATGTTTTTCTTAAAATAAGAATACAGATAAGACAATTTTTCCTATCCAATTGGCAGATTTATTTTATTTTTTTGTTTACTAAACATAATCTCTCAGTGGGGTCAGCTTTTTTGACTTATTTCTAATGGTCCTGTTTTAGCATTGTTTATTTAAGAATATAGTCTGAAATTGTAAACATTTTTTCCTGTGTCTTTGTTTTTTAAATTGTGTTTCTGTGTGTGTCCTAGGACTGAGCAGATAGCAGCAAAGTTAGCAGCGAGCTAATACACGTTTCCAGAATAAATGCACGATGACAGTGTAGCCCTGCCAGCTCAAGCATGACAATAAAGCAAAGTCCAGCAGTTTTTTTGGTGTTTGAAATGTATTCTGGGATAGATAAACACAATTTTTTTAAGAGGTAGGATGTGGATGTTAATGATTGACTTTGATCACCACATTCACTACCGGGAGGTGAGTTGGATTTGCTGGGAAAGGAGGCCAGACAGACTTGGAATGTTTTGTGAGAGTGTTGAGAATGTCTGGCTGAGCCCACGGTCAGAAGGTTCTTCAACTCCTTCATCTTGAAGAGCTTTAACCAGGCACAGAAAGAGGCCGGAGACGTGGAGTTCAAACAAAGCATTTTCTACCTCCATCATCAAAGCTGCTATTCAAAGCTGTTGGTGACCATTTGTTGTGCCAGTAAGGGGGTCCAATCCACTAACCCAATGGTGGTTGCCAGATGTAAAGTTTGCCACCAAGCTAATGGAATTCAATCAAGCTGGCTTGTGGGACTCGCAAAGCAACTGACAGTTATCAGCTGTCCAAGCAGCATTTGCAGTGGCAACAACTTAAGAGTATGAGGAATTTGGGAAGGCCAATATTGGTCAGACTCTCAGAAGCCATTCAACATCTTAGGAGGGGAAAGCGGTTTTCTCCAAAACTAAAGTACAGACAGTGAATTATTTACCTTGACCAAGGACCTTGACTGAGGTGGAGGGAATACTTGGAGGATCTCCTGAATCCCACGAACACATTTCTCACTGAGGATGCAGAAGTGGGTCACAATTTCACTTCTTTCTGAGTCTTTCAGACAAAACTCCATTGTTCAGGCTTACCTGCTTTTATACATTTTTCTGCATTTAACCTGTTAATTATTTTTTTTATTTGATTTGAAATGGTTTAAGTCAAGCAATCAAAGTAAGAAATAGTACATAAACAGTACACAGTAAATCCTTTCAACGACATATCAAACATTGGATAATTGTAGATTGCTTGAAAGGGAGTTGAAGGAAGCAAACCTATATAATCTCACCCCGTATTCACCGAACCATTTTCTTTACATATGTTATCAGTTTCTAGTTCATAACTTATAATCAGAGCTTTTTACATTACCAACACAGATTCAGACCATTAGGACTTCTTAAGCTTCAATAAATCATATGACAAGATGAAATAGACAACGATCATGACAATGGACATAAAATTATTTCAGAATTTATCAAATCAAACTTTATTTATATAGCACTTTTCCAACAAAAGAAGCTCAAAGTGCTTCACATTAAAACATTTCCAAATTTAAAAGTCGAACATTCAGACAAAATTAATCCCACATTCAATGCCCCCCACCCCACGACACACACAACACCCCCCTCACTTATGTTCACAGAGGAAGCCAACATAGGATCCGCCTGATCAAAGCAAGAACCCAGACCCAGGAGATCCCAGTGTAGATCCCTGTTCACTAGGAACACTGTCACTGATTTGGAGGTCCCCCTGAGGAAAACACTGGAGTTAAAACAAGTGTAAAAGGAATAACATACGTAAAAGTACTTAAAAGTAATAAAATAGAGTTATAAGCGGAAGAAAAAAATGGAATGGAAAATAGAGTTAAAAAGCGATTAGCAACAAAATACATAGGTAAATGAATTATTAAAGAATTAAATAAACAAATAAGTAATAACAAAGAGCTATAAATCAGTAAGAGTGGGAAATAATTAAAGAAGTTAAACAAAAAAATAACATAAAAGTGTTTAAATATCAGTAAGTTCCTAAATTTCAACTAAAAGCCAAATTAAAAAGGTAGGTCTTAAGCCTTCCTTTAAAAACATGAAAAGTCTCTGAGGCTCCCTGGGAGGCTGATCCACAGGCGAGCTCCATGTAACTGAAAGAGGCCTCGCCGTATGTTTTAGTTCTAACTTTTGGTATAAAAGAATAAAGGAAAAAGGGCCTGTACCAGAGGACCTCATAGTCCATGAGGGCTCATACCTTAAAATCATTTTAGATAGATATGATGGCCCCTACACCATAAAAACATTTATAAACCAATAAAAGAATTATAAAATCAATTCTGAATTGCACAGGGAGCCAATGCAGCGATTTTAAAATCAGTGTAATATGTTCCCGCCCCCTGGTCCTCGTCAGCTCACGTGAGTTTTGTAATAGTTGAAGGTTTGATGTCCTTTTTCTGGGAAGACCAGAGAGCTGGGCAATACAGCAATCAAATCTGCTGGAAATAAAAGCATGCATCAGTGCCTCTGTGCTGGCAAGACAGAGAAATATGCGGACCCTGGCAATGTTTTTAAGATGATAAAATCCCATCTTTTTTATATTTATAATCTGTGCAGTAATATTCATCTCAGTCAAAAATAACACCCAGGTTTCTCACTCATTGAGGAGTTTTATAGTTTTTTAGTTTTGATAAAACACTCTCTCTCGTCGTCAAAACCGATCACTAGAACCTCTGTTTTGTCCTAATTGAGCTGTAAGAAATTTGCTGCCATCCATGACTTAATGTCTAAAATACAGTTTAAAAGAACATTTACTGAGTCTTCGTCATCTGGAGACACTGCGATGTAAAGTTGTGTGTCATCAGCGTAGCTATGAAAACAAACGCCATGCCTCCTGATGACGTCCCCAAGTGGCAGCATCTATACATTAAAAAGTAGTGGGCCTAATATTGATCCTTGGGGGACCCCACAATGGACTTCATAGGCCTTTGAAGAGAATGCATCCATACTTACGTAAAATCTTCTGTCTGTGAGATAGGAATAAAACCATTTCAGAACAGTAGTGGAGAGGCCCAGACTTCTCAGCCCGTTAAGTAGAATATTGTGATCTACTCTGCACTCAGATCCAGTAGTACCAGGACTGAGAGTTTCTGAGAGTCTAGGTTACATCTAATACAATTTACTATTTTGTGTCTCCGTTCTGTGGTTTGTCCTAAAACCAGATTGATATTTTTCATAGAAATTGTTCTTACTTAAAAAATCATTAAGTTGGACAAAGCATAGCATAAGCAGATCAAGCATCTAAGTTTAAAGTAAGTGCAGATTATTTTTCATTTAAAAAATCTGTAGTTATAAGTCACATTTTGATAAACCAAGTGAAGTGATGATTAGAGATCAATCATTTTAACGATATCAATCATTGATACAGGAAGTTTATTGTTATGATTATATGGTGATGCTGTGCAAAAAAGAGGTCAATATTCCATTTATTGTTTGTGGATTGTATTCCTTCTTCTGCTGCCTGATTAACAGCTGTTCTTCTGGGCTTAAGAGAGTTTATAAAGTCTCTTTGGTGTTATGTCTGCAGACATTGTTTATCAGGGTCCTTGTCCCTCTGCAACTGATGTTACAGCAAGAACATTGTCTGCAGATCAGAACTCTGCTGGAAATCTGGGTCACAGTCACAGAGTATTAGAGATAGTGGAAGATCCCAGGTGTCATGATTTTATTGAAATTGTTCAGCTATTCTATTACTCAATTTGTTTGTTCAGATGTCTTTGATCAAGCACTTCCCAAAACCTCTCATGTTGTTGACAACAATTGACAACCACTCCAGAGGACCGAGTGGTTCAACAAAGATCCTGCAATTCATCATCCACATGTTTAGTATTTCCTTTCAGCATTTTAACATCCTTGCATGTTTGGTGATTTCAGCTTATCTTTATGTTAAATGGTCATTAATGTAGACATTTGATCCTTTTAGATATCTCCTTTGCTTCATCAAAGCTATCTATCTTGTGCTTTTGATTCACAAACCTGGTAAGAATCACTGGTTTACTTGCATTCTTTCTTCTGGGGAGCGGCTGGCAGGTCTCGATGGTATTTATCCTTCACTTTCCATGAACATGCTTCCAGAAAACTATTCAAACTATTCAATTCTACTTGATTTATATAGCCTAATATCACACAATAGAGATGTTGGCTCTGATGGTCTCCCCCCCCCCCACACACACACAGGGTAATAGTTCAAACTGATCGTTTCTGGGGTGTGATGGGGTTTCTTTGTGTAGTTTGTTGAGGGCCAAAGAACCCTTGTGGTGAACCACATGCCGTCAAAGTTGTAGGTTAGAGGGAGCTCCATAGCGAGCATTTTCTGCCGGTCTGATGTCACTCAGAAACTTCTGGTGTCTGGGTGACATCGTTCTTCCTCAGCATCCTGAAGAAGTGGAGTCTCTGCTGGACTTTGTCTGCAGTTCAGAGGTCTTTTTGCTCTAAGTCAGATCCTCCTCTATCTGTCAAGCAGAGGGCTCAGTACTATGGGGAGCCAGTGCTCTGGCTGTGTGTGTGTGTGTGTGTGTGTGTGGGGGGGGGGGGACAGACAGCTCTGAACCTCCAGCTTGTCAATCAGTCAGGGAGGAAGAACGGTGTCAGAGATCCTCTTTGGTCTTCAGGAATGTGACTTTCTGTTTTTCAGCATCTCCATCTTCTGGCTGCAGGTCCAGACCAACAATAGCTGGGGGGCTTCATGGAGGTGAAACTGATGGAAGAGGTGCTCAACAAAACATTCAGATGACAGCAGCTGGCCAGCTGACTGCAGACTGAAGCCTCGCCCCCGCCACGCCCATCCTCCAGCCATGTTGCTGAGGAGGAAATTGTGTGTCGCCGTCCTGGTCGCTGCCGTCCTCCTTCTCATGCTCGCAAGCCAGAGCATCCACAGAAGGCAATTCCTGCCCATGTTGATGGCCCCGCCCATCAGCCAGGCTCCGCCCATCAGCATGGACTCTGGTAAGAGAACATTGAGAAAGAAACTAATGACAGAAATATTGACATCAGAACCTCCTTCAAAGAGAGGTTCTCTTTTCCTCGGGTTCTACATGTTTTTAAGGTTCTACGTGTTCTTGAGGTTCTACATTTTCTCCAGGTTCTACATGTTTTTCAGGATCTACATGTTTTTAAGGTTCTACGTGTTTTTAAGGTTCCACATGTTCTTGAGGTTCTACGTGTTTTTAAGGTTCTACATGTTCTTGAGGTTCTAAGTGTTTTTAAGGTTCTACATGTTCTTGAGGTTCTACATGTTCTTC
>BSAI01000087.1:66518-82535 GCA_036245035.1 Adrianichthys oophorus | reverse complement strand
TACATGTTTTTAAGGTTCTACGTGTTTTTAAGGTTCTACATGTTCTTGACATATGGTCCTACATGGTCCTCAGCTGCTTTTGCTTCAAAAATCTGTTTTAATCTCATTAGATAAAACCAGCAGAATCATGACCCCTGAAGGTTGACCCCCCCTGCAGGATCTGTGCCATGTGCGTATGTATGTGGATCTGAAGATCTGCTCTGGTTCTGTTCTGTTTTTGTTGGTAGAGATCAAACCCACGGAGCCTCACGCCATCATGAACCTCACCCCCCCCCATAAAGGCTCAGGCTGCACAGGAAGAGCAAAAGGAGGAGAAAGACGCCAGGAAAGACCAACCTGTCCATGACGTCCAGAACCAGCAGAGGTAACTGACCCACAGTCCATCGGACTCCTCCCGGTCTCCTTCATTCATGTGTTTCTTCCTGACTCCTCCTGGTCCTCTCCTTTTCAGGCTGTGTGGTTGCTTGGGTTCCTGCGTTTCGGAGCTGGGGGGCTCGGACTGGTTCAGGAAACGCTACGACCCTGAACAGGAGCCCCTCCTCAGAGATGACCTCAGTGGTGTTGAACCTGCTGCTCTGCAGTGGTGGCTGGTGAGGACCAAAGCAGCTTTTCTGTTGCTAAAGTGTCTAAAGCCCCACTCCAACCATTCAGGTCTCTTTAGTAAAATGGGTCCTAGTGGTCTTTCATGATGACTGTGCAGTTTTTAGCCAAACTCAAAAAGACTTTATCGTTTTTTAAGACATTTAATGTCCAGCGGCAGTAGCTCATTACAAATACAATTCTAGTTTGTGGGCGGGGCTGTTGGCTCACAGAAACCCCGCCCCCTCCCCCTGTCACGCGCTCACGCCGAGTTTATTGCTCCAAGCTAGCATTAGCAGCGCAATAATAATGGCGAGCAATATTGGATCAATCCAGCCGTACAGTTTGGAGCCAGAGGCCAGCTCGGACCAGGACATGAATGCACCAAGGGGGCGGAGGAGCACGCCCATTTCAGGAACTGCGTCATTAGTCTGAGCTTTTTCTAGCATCCAGTTTCTGATCCAAATACTCAGAAACGCAGTTTGAATCCTAAATTCTTTCTCTATTCTGAGAAAATGCTACAAGAACATGTTAGAAACACGGAGACATTTTTGTTGGAGTGGGGATTTAAATAAAGATTAATTCGACTGTTTTATTGTAATTAACGAAATCGACTGATGATGATCAGAGTTGAACTTCATGGTCTTTCAGATGCTGGAAGTCTAGAACGGTTCTTGAAGGTTCTCTGCGTGTGGAAGTTTCTTGATGACAAAAGTCAGTTTAGAAGTTTCTCTGCGGCTCAGTCAGAACTGGAGTTCTTCTGTTGGATGAAAATGTGACGCATCACAGTGGCAGTGAAGTGACGGACCTGAAATGAGCAGGGCTCCTCAGAGTAAAGACAGAAAAACTTCACTGTGTGTTTGGGCTGCTTCCTATAGGGGGCGCCACAGTAAATCATCTACTTCCATCTAACCTTCTTCACATCCTCCTGCCTCCTCTACATCCATGAACCTCCTCTTTGGTCTGTCCTGACATCTCCAACATTCTACCAGTATCATCATTGTTCCTCCTCTGCTTCACCCACAGAACCTCTCTTTACCGTTTTCCAGTTCTCTTCCATGTCTGGAACATCTCCAACTTTCTTCTCTTCTCCTCCAGACCTCCTTATCCAAACTGCAGCTCCTCTGTCTGGATCAGTGCAGCTCCTTCTGACCTCCTCTGTTTTTCTTTAGAAACCTCTTTGCTTCTCTTTCTGTTCCTCCCAGATGTTTCTCTGACCTCAGTCCAGCTTCCTCTTCTCGTTCTTCTTCTTCTTCATTCCTGTGAAGTTTCTCCAACTCGGAAATTCTCTGTTCCTGTTCAAAGTGTTCTGCTCGGTTCCTCTTCATCCTCTTATTCACCAGGACCTTCTTAAAAACTCAGAAACTCTTCTCAGGACCATCTGTCTTTCCGCTCTTCATCTTCTTCACCCTCACTGATCTTTGCTACTTCCTGCTCCTCGGCATCCTTCTCTTTTCCTCTGTGTTCTCGAACAAGTTCCTGCTTCCATCGGTCTTGTAGAACCTGTCATCACACTTCCACCTCTGTCCTTCTTCATCCCAACCTGCTGCTCATCCTTCATCTCTGTTCCTCATCTGGTCAGGTCCACGTCATGCACGTCCTCATATGACCTTTCACCTTGTGCTGCAGCTCGCTGTACTCCTGTCTTTGTTTCAATCTTTTCTTCTTAACAAACTCCTGAACTTCTTCATTTAAAGTGATGGAAAAATCGACTTGTTAATTGTTCCGCCCCCTCCCCAACTGTGGTCATTTCCCAGCATCCTCCATGATGGATTGTCCTTTAAGACTGAAGCAGAAAGCCAGCCTCTGTAATCGTGAATCAGAACTGCGGCCCCCCACCCCCACCGCGCTGACTCATCAGAGGGATGTGCTGCAGTGACCACGCCCAGAAGTGGAACATCAAACCACATCTGTCCAGTTTCTGCGGCATGTCCTGCAGTCCAAACCATTACCAGATTAGAGGGGGGGGGCGCTGGACATGGACCAGAACTTCTTATGAGGGGGGGTTCTCGGCCCTCCAAATAAAAACCGCTTTCTCCATTCTGCTCTGCTGTCTCTTCAGGGTCTGCAGCGATCTGGGGGGGACGTTACGTTAAAGGAAGTGATGTTGCAAATGTTCCAAGTTATTTCCCCCCCGAGCCTGGACATCAAGCCCCTCCCTTCACGCTGCCGCAGTTGTGCCATTGTTGGAAACTCTGGGAACCTGCGTCAGTCTGGTCATGGCGAGCGGATCGATTCCCACAGCTTTGTGATCCGGTGCGTATGTATAAATGCCGCCGCACAGAGGTTGTGTTTTAACCCCCCTCCCCCCCTGCTTTCAGGATGAACAAAGCGCGTACTCGAGGGTTTGAAAAGGACGTGGGGAACCGGACCACTCATCATTTTCTGTACCCGGAGAGTGCTGTAGACGTGGACGGCGGCGTCAGCCTCGTCCTGCTGCCCTTCAAGCTCAGAGACCTGGAGTGGTTGACCAGCGCGCTGTCCACCGGACACATCAAGAGGTAAGACATTTCTGCGCCTCTTCCCAGACGGTTTAAGCGAAGTCTGTGAGCGTTTCAAGATCCGTTCAGTTTACAGCTGATAATAAAACAGAAGTTTCTGGTTTCCGTGAAGACCAGGAGGAGCGTCATGAAAGACCTTTGATCGATTGACATCATTCTAAAGGAAAGAGAACTGTTTGTTCAAAGAGCTTTGGCTCCGCCTTCAGCAAACAACCTGCAGTTTTACATGTAGACCGCACAGGTAACGTGATGAAACTCCCCTTTGAGAGCTGGACAGATCCACAGGGGGTGTTTTACATTAGATTGGATTAGATTAGAAATGGTTTATTTCAATAAAATGCATGTGGAACTCAATCAATCAACGAAAGTGTCCACCTATAAAGACGTCAAACAGAACAACTAGGCATCAAATGATTGCTTGAAAGGGAGTGTGAGGAAACAAACTTAAAGATATTTTAAAAACAGAAATGCGCCGTAAACTCACAGATTCTTTCATACCAAGACAAGGCTCTTGGTTTGAACTTTAACCTACAGAAAGGGACAAAGCTAACAGGAAATAGAACCGTGTTTCCTGTTTGTTTCCAGGACCTACATGAGGGTAAAAGATCGAATCCAGGCCGACAAAGACAAGGTCAGAATGTCATCTCCATCACTCGCCTCTTTCTTTCTGCCTCCTCGGGGTGGGCGTGGCTTGATGTAAGCTGGAAACCATCATGCTTGACCACATGAGGGCGCTGTTGTCCATGCAGGTTCTAGTGGTGAATCCGGCCTTCTTCAAGTACGTTCACGACCAGTGGACCGATCACCACGGCCGGTACCCGTCCACCGGCATGCTGGCCATCATCTTCGCTCTGCACGTCTGTGATCAGGTCAGCAGAGGGTGTTTGGAGAGAAATTAGTATCAGTCCGATTTGTGCATGCGTAATTTTTATTTGTGCATAACTTTAGATTTGCATTCGTAATCCTTGATTTGTAACTCATAAAATACATTTTGTGCATGAGTACAAAAATTACAAAATATAAAAAAATACAAAGTACAATTTACACATGCGCAACTTCAAATTACGACAGCTTGAAACTAACTATACGCACAAATCTTTAAAAAATATGCACAAATCACTTGTTACGCACAGACAAAACCACATTTACACACGAATCTGATTGAACTCATGCACAAAATGTATTTTATGAGTTACAAATCAAGGATTATGCACGCACAAACCTAAAGTTATGCACAAATCAAAATTAAGCATGCACAAATCGGACTGATACTAATTTCTCTCCATAAGGGCGCTCCTCCTCCCATCGGTCAGAGAGTCACACCTAACGCCTTTCCTCTGCAGGTTTCTGTGTTTGGTTACGGCGCTGATGAGCAGGGGAACTGGCACCACTACTGGGAGAAGAATCTGCATGCTGGCGCTTTCAGAAAGACGGGGGTCCATAATGCCGACTTTGAAACCGAAATCATCCAACAGCTCGCCAAAGAGAGCAAGATCACTCTGCACCACTAACGCCACCACTGCCCCATGATTGGGGCTTCTGCGGCCCCGCCTCCTAAAGCCCCGCCCCGCGAGGCCCGGCTGTGGGAGGTCTAACCGCATGCTGGACTGAAGATGCTGTTTCATCTGACATTCTTGATGCCTGTGGACACCAGTGATGAAGAAGCAGCACGTCTGCTGGGAATGACCACACGGAGCTTTGCTCAGAGGGGAGCGACCATGCCTTTCCCTGCTTTTTTACGCCGCCATGTTGATTTTATAGTTCTTTTATCTGACTTCTTTGCAGAAGTTCTTCCAGCCTTCGTCTAACCTTTAAGATGAACTTTCAGTGAATGTTTACATGAATCCCTCCACATAAACCAGCTTGATTCTGAAAGGTTCAGGAAGCCACCAGATTTGACCCAATCAGAGCTTTCCATGAATTAAAAGTTTTATGGCGAGCTTCCCGATTACAACCAGAAAAATGACAAAACCAAAAGAGAGCCCCACCTCAGCTGCATCCTTTACTTCCACTTCAGAAACATCCAGCATGATTGTCCCTCTGAGCTGAAATCAAGTGTAACTAAAAAGTTCAGGAGAATCTCAGAAATGCAGCAGGTTCCTGGTGAGGCTCCGCTGGAGAAACATCTGCAAACAAACGGCTTTGAAATAAAGACTTGCTTCTGGGTCCAGTTTGTGCATTTCTGTCAGTAGCTGTGGAGCATGGCGGTTGATCTTCATCGGAGCTCCAGAGTTGCTGAAGACACTGCTGATCTGAAGGGCGTGTGTGGACTTTCTGCTCGTTTTCTGGTTCTTGAAGGTCTTTGAAGGAATCAGCAGAATCCTCTTTATGGATGAACTTTCCTAATCTGCATCTGAGCAGCAAACACTCTGAGCTGCTGTAGTCACCTGAACAGCTTTAACAATAGTTTTCATGACAGAAGAACCAACAACAGAAAAGAAGCACTTTTATTTGTTGAACCAAATTAGCCTGCAGCTGAGAGGGAAGTTCTGATGGACCCAACCGAGTCCAGGAGAACTGTCTGAGCTGTCAGTTGTCAGTCCCGGATACAAGCGGCTGAAATGAGCTTCCTCTGTAAGGTGGCTGGGCGCTCCCTTAGACATAGGGTGAGAAGTTCGGGCTCTGAGTAGAACCGCTGCTCCTCCACATCCAGAGGAGCCCGTTGAGGTGACCCGGTTTGGCATTAGCAGAAGTAGATGGATAGATGTTGAGCTTTGGTCTTCAATTTCCCAGAGTCCCTTGTGCTTTGGCATGGTCCATCAACAGCCTCACTGTGAGTTGACAAGCTGAAGAGCGGCAGCAGCTGCTGGTTTTGTGCCTTTTCTTCGGTCACTTCAAAAACAACACAGGAAGTGGTTTGTGCCCCTTTCAAAATAAATGTTCTGTCTGCTGATTTGAATAAAGGGTTTGGAAACATGGGCCTGAGACTGTTTCCATTAACGGTGTCGTGACCTGAGCTGCTTGAAGTCCAAACTCAAAAGTCATTCATGACGTTTCCATGGTAACGGGAACATTTACTGAAAGGAGGAGGCTGCACCTCAGGTAGGCTTCCAGGCTTTGTCTGACTCCAGGTACCAGAACTGAAGTTTGATGTGATCCACAACAGATCAGGTCTGGTGATGTGCTGATCCAGTTTCTGCTCCCTCGTTTCTGTTGCGAGTCCAGATGGTTCCTGGTCTGGCTCCTGGTTCGGCTCAGTCGGAGAGCAGCTGGACGAAAGAGGACGGGAACAAGCCCTTCTGCTCCGGTTTCTCCTCTAAATATCCGAGCTGCAGAGAAGGCACACCTCAACACACCTGTTGGAGAACTTTACAGAACGTTGAGCAGAACACCTACAGTTACGTCAGTTCCTGAACAAACTGTCCAGTAAAAACAGTAATGCAGGATCTGCCAATCAGAGAAGAGGAAGAGACACCTACCCACCACTCACTGTCCTCCTGTCCCACAACCACCAGCACCTGACCTTCAGAGAAGCTTAGCTCATCATGGTGGTCTGCTTGGCAGTCGTACAGCGCCTGGGCGCGCTGGCCGGCAGCTCCGCGGGGCCTCTGCACAGGAGAACAGTTCTACTGCACTTTGAACCATTTAGGCTCCTGTATGTCTGCAAATGCACATTCTACTGAAATGATTCCAGGGAAATTACAATTCTTTCCATCAGGAGTTTCTGAAGAGCGCGAGCTTTCATCCAAGGATGACCACTATGTAGTTAGATTCGTTGCTAAAGTATTGTGTCTCTGTAAGAAACTTTTGTACTTGTACATCCGTAATAATGCTTTGTCTGTGTAAGACGTCATGTTACAGACAGAATGTTTTTTTTTACAAGTACAAAATCTTTTTACACAAATTTAGTTTTACAGTTACCAAACATTTTAGAGACGGACAAAACTTAAGCAACAAATCAACCAATCAGCAGCCGTTTCCTGTCAGCCTTGCTTGGATTTGCCGTTCAAATGCATGGTATTCATGCTAGGAGAACAAAAACCAAACGTAACCTTTTGTTTGAGGTGCTGTGCTGAAGGATTGTACGCCTTAATGTTTAGTTAAGAAATCCTTACATAAATCCTGATTTATTGTGTATTTCCTTTGAACACAGGAACATTTTCTGTGCTAACATTTCTTCACAGATGCCCGCCATAGACACCCTTGCTATGCTGAAGGAGAACTCTTGAATGTCTCTTTTTCAAGGTTCCACAAATCAGTAACTTTATTTGATTAAATCTTCATTCTCTATAGAATGTTTGCAGCTGGTTGAAATGCAGACTTTGTGATGAAGATTTTCCCTGTAATGTCAAGAGTCGATGCTAACAACCGGGAAGCTAACTTTAGCCAAGTCCAATTTTTAAGGTAGGATGGATAAATGAAGCACATTTGTGTTGTTTAATTTGCTGTATTTATCCATCCCACCAAATGTTGGACTTGGCTAAAGTTGACGCTGCTATAACTGTTTAAATATTATGGAGAGATTTTTGTGCCACCATATTGCAAGCACAAGTCACAGTTTTGAGATCAAAATTTCCTAAATTGCAAACAAAATGTAACGTTCTAAGAATAAAACTTCATAGTTTGCCAATGAAAATATTTATTATTTGCTTTCAAAAACTTTTTTCTTACAAAAACTATTTTTGCGTTTGCAACACAAATGTTTTCATGTGCGTAGTGTGTCATCTCGCTTTCGCCCTATCTTTGATTTTGCGTTCTTAAGTTTCAGTTTTGTTTGATTTAGCCTTAGCTAAATCCTTAGCCTTAGATTCTATCCAATCAAATGTCTCCGCTGTGCCTGGCAGCAGGAATGGACTTTGGACTTCTTATCGGTTCTGTTTGAGCGTCGTAGGTACCAGATCTACTCGACCTGTCAGAACGGCTCGGGGTCCCTCGACTAATGATGACGTCACCCTACGGTGGACAAACTATGTAGCATTGAGATCTTCTCGGGCTCATAATGTTTTCATTTTACGTTTCCTTTTGTAACCTAAAGCTGTTTTTACTCATAACTAATAATGACATTTTTGATTTTAAGGTGTGTCTGACATAATTGTTTGTTGTGTTTGACATTATTATTTGTTTCACCAAATGTAAACAGTACTTTAATACATTAACACATCTGTTCTGTTAATGTATTAAAGGGAGACTCGTTGGCAATATAAACTTATTTTTCCAATGTGAGTAAATGTATGACTGTATAAAGAACAATATTTATTTATGGTTTGCAGTCTGGTTTAATTGGCCCAAATGTCGGTTTTACTTTTTTTTATGTCAGAAAAAACCATTGTCATATTGATAACTATAATCAAAAGCAGCGGCCTCCAGTCCTAATCATTCATCAAATTCCACACTATGGAATTACAGAACCTCATCAGATTTAACAGTTATGATTGCAAACTTTATATTTCCCTTTTAAAACATGTTGAAAAACGAATTATTCTTTGCAGTGAGGGTGGGGCTACGATAAGTCCCTTGTGCAATGTAGTGGGAAGTTTCCATGTACAAGTCATCCATGTTTCTCACGAATAACTGCAAGTTACGACTATCCTAATTATCATTATCGATTAGTCTGGGCCAATCACTATCTTATCGTCATCGTGCCAACTTAACAGCCAAAAAAATAGGGTGACGTCATCATCAGTCCAGGACCGTTTTGACAGGCCGAGTAGATCTGGTACCGACACCGGGATTCTGCAGTTTTTAGCCATTCTGGCCAGTTTCTCTTTGAAATATCCAACAGGGTTCTGAATGTAACCGTCTCAGCTCTGCCTCTGTTACATTACGTTATATTATGATTTACAAAAATGAAATTTCGTTTTTTCATGAATAAAAGGTTGAATCATTAGGAAAAAATGTCATTTTTTTATGCATAATTTTATTTTTGTACTTTGGACAACAGCAAACATGAGTTTTCTCTGTGAAAATGAACATTAAAAGTTAAAATCCCATTTCTTCTGCTTCTACATGAAGTCTACTTTGGTGACCTGTTCTTTTCATTAATGACTACTGCTGTTAATCTAATCCAAAACACTGTTGTGCAGCAGAAAATATTATGTGTTTAGTTTTTTTTTAAATAACAAACAGAGTTTAAAGAAAATCACATTTTTGACCAACATTTTGCTCAGAAGGATTTTAGATCACACAGGCCTGTTTAGTGTCATGTCAGCAGATAAACTTTACAGTTTATTCTACGGAGATTACACGAATAACACGAATTCAAAGCTAAATGAATGCAGGGATTATTTTCAAAATTGTTTCTTTCTACAAATCGAGGGTAAAAGAGCCTGTTCGGTGTTTGAGCCTCAGTAACAGACACCATGTTTAATAAATACAGCGATTTAATTGGATAGAATCTAGACCAATCAGCAGGCTGTTTGGTGGCGCAAATATCACACTCAGCTGAAACTTAAAGCAAAATCAAAGATAGGACAAAAGCGAGATGAGACACTACGCATCTGAAAAAAGTTTTTGAAAGCAAAAAAAAAAGTTTTTAAAAGCAAATATTGAATATTTTCATTTGCAAATTATATATTTTTCTTAAACGTTAAATGTTTTTGCAAATCAGAAAATTTTGATCTCAAAACTGCAACTTTTGCTTGCAATATGGTGGCACAAAAATACCTCCATATTTGCTGGCATTGTTGTACAGACAGACAAGTTTTTTACTACAACGACAACATTATTTTACAGACGCACAAGACTTTACCAACAAATCTAACTTTGTTGACCACCCACCAGATTTTCATCATAAATGGAGGTAAAGGTGAACGTTTAGAAGAGCTCCCCACCTTCGGGGACCCCCACTTCTCTTGGTCATCCCTTTTCTAGATGGGGGTAGCTGACCCCCATCGTGCTCTCTTCTGGATCTCCGCAGCTGCCTGGAGCTTTGGAGCGGGTCTCCCGTGGGGGGCCCGGGCTCGTACCCGGGGATGGGGTGGGGGGATGCCCAGAACTCCTGGGTGGTGGTGAGCGGCTTGTCTGGGGTGGTGGGGCTCTCAGGGGTGGGGCCCCGCGCTGGGCCACCTGGCGCGGTGGGAGGGCTGCTCTCCTGACTGGGCTGGGCCTTGCGCTCTGCGCTTCCGTACCTCACTGCGCTCGGGTGTTGGGGGCCCGTGTGGCTGTCCTGCGGGCCCTGGTCTGGGTGCTTGGCCGGGCTGCCTGGCGGGTGGATCTCCTTTTTTTACCCCACAGTATGGGTGCGGGGGCGGGCCCTGGTCGGCGCTGCCGCCTCGGCGGGTGTCTTGGTGTGGGGATGGCTGGGGGTTCTCCCTCCTTTTTTGTGCATTCCATCATCCACTTCAGCTTAACATAACATTCACCTGAGCACAGGCGTCAGCTCACCTTTACACCTTCGAATAGTGTGCATGACAGAATGTAATGCTTTACATGTGTTGGTTGGTATGCACAAGTGTGCGTGTGAACTGGATGTGGACAAGTTTGTGAACACTCTTGGAGCCGGCAGGTATGTAACAGCTGAGTGTGTGGGCAGGCCCCGCCCATTTTAGACCAACACTCACTATTGCAATGGGTATAAGCTCCAACATTTTGTTGCCTGTAGATTAACAACTCTACCTTCCCTTCACAGTAGTCCTTCTCTAACTTCTATAATCCCCCCCCCCCCCAAACTCTCTCCTTTTCCCCCTTTCCTTTTCCGTCCGGTCCAACAAAAAAGACACACACACACAAAAAAAATCAATATTAATAAAGTTTGGTTTAAATTACAAAAGGGGCTTATACCAACATACATTTTGTGTTCGCTATGATTTATAACCCCCGATTGTAAGAGTAAAATCTGTCTAATACAAGAGGCTCTCAGCTCATATCTGTTTGCTCAGCTGTTGGACAAGACAAGTTTAAAAAAAAAAAAAAAAAAGAAAGAAGAGCTCACCAATGATCGGCGAGGAAGGGGCAGAGGGGCGGGGCCTCTGGTGTCAGAGTCTACGCTCTGAGGGCATTGGTGAGCAGGAGTGCCGTTGGGCGGGGCTTTGCTGACCAGCTGGAGGTAGCTGGACGAGGCGCCATCACTTTCTGCCCAATGAAAACCTCCAAAAAGAACAACAGGAGTTTAGATGTTTGACAGGAATGCAGCTGCAACATAAAGTTTATTATTTCAAAAAGTCGTCCTAATTCTTTTCATTTGGATCTGAAAATGAACAATTAAAAAATTGGAATTCTGAAAGCTAAATGTTAGAAACCATTCCTGTTCCCATTCAAGCATGGGTGGAAACATGAAGGTAAAGAAAATGTTTAGTACATTTTAGTACTGAATGTTTTAATGAAAGTAAATGTTGCGGATCAATCCGTTTTCAAACCGTAAACCTATTAACGGTGACAGAATCTCTCCAGCTTCATTCTGCTCTTTAAAAACATTTTTAAACAAAATTCAGAATGTTTTCATGACTAGTTTGAAGCTTTTTCTTTGCTTTCCCTCATCCTGCTGTGGTTTTCCGTTCAGAGCGTCTTCATTTCCGGACAGGAATTACCTCTTCCTGCTCGCTCCGCCTTCAAGCTGCGAGGAGAAGCTGGACTGGAAACAGAAGGAGGTGGGATGAGGTTGGAACATCAGTCCGGTCTTAGTTCAGCTGCTTCATTCAGATTCTTTAAATTCTGAGTTTTCTTTCAAAGATTTTCTTCTTGTTTTTTTAAATAAAGTTTCTCATTTTTTCTATTCAGAGTAGAAAGTCATCAGTTATTTTTGAAGCCATAAAAACAGGTTGTGTTCATTCATCAGATGAAGGATGCCCCGGATCTCCCCGCGTGTTCGTTTTCTCTGCATCACCTGAAGGAGGAGTCCGGACCGCTGAAGATCCGGGGGCTGTTCGGCGGTCCGTGATCTAAACACACACAGAGATGATGGAGATGCAGCTCTGACAGATCGTCGCAGCCGTCACTCAGGTATTACCGTGCTTATTCGACTCGGAGCAGGTCCTTTTGTGTCGACTCGTAATGGCAGGGGGAGTTGATCCTCTGTTGGTTGTCACAGGGAGGAAGACTTCCCCTTCTTCCTCGTCTTCCTCCCTCCCTCCATTGGCTCTGGCAGCTGGAGGAGGAGGAGGAGGAACACTTGGAGCTGTGAGAGGAATGAGGCGGTGAAGAAGCACTCAGAGGATCAGACGTTTCAGATGCTGCTGCATCTCAGCATGAATACGGCTTCACATCCTTCTCATCTCATCAAACACACGAAGGTTCCTGCAGTTCCTGCAGCTTAAGATGCCCCGCCCACGCACAACCTGGCGGGCTACACCTCCGTCCACAGAAAGCTTTTGAGGGACTCTCGGTTCTCTCGAGCTTCTCGTGTTCATGAAAAAATCTCCAGACAAAAATCTCTTTTGTTTGGGTTTAACTGAAATGAAAACAGAATAAGTGAGAGAAATAGAACTGTCTCTGTGAGGAACCGGAGGTTCTGGTAGGACAGAACCAGCGGGTAGCTAGGGGTTGCTATAGCAACTGCAAAATGTGTCAAAGCTACCCCACAGCAACCCCTAATATATTAAGGCTTCAGTCTAATACTTTATTTAAAAAAACAAGACTGTAGTGATCAGGATGAAAACGTTTGGCAGTAGCTCCTCCCACACGCGGCTGGGGTGTCAAGCTGATGAACACAATGTTGGACAAACGTTGAGCTAAAGGATCATAAAGGAAAAGGGGCGTGAAGAACAGCGTTTTGGCCATCAAAAACGGCGGTCTTTACACTTAACCCTTGTGTGGTGTTTGTATTTTTGCTGTATGAAATATATTTGTGTAGGGTGGGTGTCCAGTATGCGGTCAATGAAAATGTGCTTTGATTTATGTTCTTCACAGAAAATGAGCCAAAGCTAATGAATTTCAGGTTGTAAAAAAAAAATTAATTGTTTCATTTTTCTACGGATAGAAAAACTGAAAACGGATCCCACAGACCTGAACACCATACAAGGGTTAAGCAGCAAATCTGCTGCACGGTGAAGGACGCTGGTACCCCGGTGGACTCAGCTGCTCCCATTTCAACATCTCTTTCCTCTGACTGTGACAGTTCACAAAGTTAAAAAGTTAAATCGGTTGACAATACACTTAAATCTAGTTTTAATTGGCATCCTATGCATATGAACTTCTGTTAGTTTCCTTCTTGGACATGTCATTTTGTATCAAACGAATTAGCAACTCCTCACAGTCACTTGGCAACCCCAGAGGAAAATCCTGGAGCCGCCCCTGGACAGGACACAGACTCTCATTCAGAGTCCACTCTGAAAGCTGTTGTCTTTAGTGGCGTTTCCGTAAACCTTTAAGCTCACCTTTGACTCTGGGAGGAAGCTGTGGAGCAGGTGAGGACGGGGGAGGAGGTGGAGGGCTGGGGGCTGAGCTGGATGGGTGGCTGTGGAGCTCCATGGCCATGGCCAGCCTCCTTCCCACGCTGAACAAACCTCCAGCCGGCGTGGCAGAGGAGGAAAGGGAGGACTGACTGAGGATGAACGGACGGGAGGAAAAGGACGGGGAGGGGTTGAAGGAGGCTGAGGAGGAGGAGAAGCAGCGCTCCTTCTTTACAGGACCATTCTGCAACAGAAGAAGATTAAGATTTCAAACTGGACCATCCACAGAGTTGGTTTCATCTCAAATACAGACCACTAAGGTGAGGGACAAAGCCTCAACATAAGAGCTATGAAAATGCATTAGCATGGCACAGTGTGCTCTCTACATCACACGTTTGAGAAAACTTCATTAGCCTGCTGGTCTCTTTAAGATGAACTCCGCGTGTAACCGTGACCTGAAAAATGCAAAAACCATCTGTTGAACACCAGCACACCGCACAGAGATTGCATGATGATGTCCAGTGATCCGAGCTGCACCATTGGCTGTAGCAAACGCAGAGCTCCTGCAGAGCCGGTCCAAACACGGTCAGGGACAGGGATCCCCGAGTTCTCTGGCAAGACCGTGAGCCGGGGGTCACATCACATCTGAGCCTGGGGGTGTCCGTGTCCCTGTGGTTCTGGTCCTTGCCTTCTGGCGCCTCCTGGTCAGCCCATGTCTGCCACGCTCGCGGGGGACCCCCACTTCTCCTGGGCGGGGGTGGCCAGCCCCTCCCTTGCTCTCTCCTGGACCTTCCATGGGCTGGGCGGGTGGTTTACTGGAGCGTGGGGCCGGTCTCCCTTGAGAGGCCCTGGTTTGTGCCTGGGGTTGGGGCTGGGGGGGCTGTCTGAGGGCGGGGCCTTCTGATGGGCCCCCTGCTGCGGCTATTCTTCTGGCTGGTCTGGAGCTTCCACTCTCCGTGCCCCTGTACCTCCCCTGCTCTCTTGTGTTGGGGGCCCTGTGGCGGTCCTGCTGGCTCTGGTCTGGGGGGCTACTGGACGTATGTTTAGTTAAAAGAATTTGGGGTGAACTTTTTCAGATTTTCCTTGCTGAATTGTGTGCATGTGTCCTTGCGTCTGCGTGCACGTGTGTGTTTGAACCTACAGTCCTGTACAATGTTGGAAATGAACAGTAGATTCTTAAACCACAGACAGAAATGATCTTTCCTGCAAAGACCCCTGGTTGCTTCACCGCACTAAGGAGACCAGGACGGTGAACGCGGTCTTCCTCTGGAAGCTCGGCTGCTTCGTTCTATTAAAGGTCATTCTGGCTCATCGTGGCTCAGAAGTTTCACCAGAGAGGTGAGGAGGAAGATAAGAGGCCATCGTTGGAAGCAGGCGTCTTTGCTGCCGGGGTTCTGGGTGTATGGAAATAACACACTTCTGTGTATATGATTTCAAATCCATTAATCCAGTTTTTGAACCCGCTGACTCTCTTTTGGGGTTGCTGGAGCCTCTCCCAGCTACTGTTGGGTGAAGGTGGGGTTCACCCTGAACAGGTCGTCAGTCTGTCACGAGGACAAACTCACATGCACACCTGGACACAACGTAGAATCCCTCGAACCCTGAACCTCTGAATCGTGTTTGTGGACTGTGAGAGGAACCAGGAGAACATGCTAACTCCACACAGAAGAACCCAGCCGGGATTGGAACCAGGACATTTCCACTGTGTGGTGAGAGTGCTAACCGCTGCACGGCCATGCCGCTCCTATTATATAACATATGATTATGAGTCAGTCATGCTTGGAGGTGCATTTGAACCCCCTGTAAGCATAAACCCAGACAGCAGTCACACCAGGAGGTCGCGCTGCGCCAGCGGAGACCAGTGTCGGGTGGAGGCAGCATTCTGACGTTTGTCCAGACTCTCATCCCCACCAGAGGCCAGAGCCCCACGTTCACCTGAATGAACCAAAGCCCGGTCCAGACCCCAGCCAGAGAGATTTGCATCTGGATGCTGTGTGGGGCATGATGGGAGACCAGACTATGTCACACATGTGAAATCACCGACCGGGTTAAAGTGGCAGGAACAGGAATCGAACCTTTTCTTCGAAGTCCTCATCACTGTCAAACAGATCTTCATGGCGGAGCCTCCATTCGTACTCCACATGGACATGATGGTCAAACTGGTTGGACTGGGCCTGGTCCAGCTGGACAAGCAGAACATTCATTCAGAGGAGAACGCAATCATGCTGTGATGGTTTCAACTTGATGGATTTGAATCTAGTATGATGCATTTCTATGTCTGTCCTTTGATCTCGACCTGCTGAGTCTGCATTTCCATCAGATCAAAGGAGATGAGCTGCGGAGGATGAAGGTGCACGTGCACATGCACAGACGAGGGTAGGAGCACGCTCACGTGCACATGCACAGACGAGGGTAGGAGCACGCTCACGTGCACATGCACAGACGAGGGTAGGAGCACGCTCACGTGCACATGCACAGACGAGGGTAGGAGCACGCTCACATGCACAGACAAGGGTAGTGGTCTCACCAGAGTCTCACAGGTGGTGTGCTTCAGCCGTCGGCTGATGTCCAGAGCTGTTTCTCCTAACTGGTTCTCTGTAAACATGGAGGTTGTGTGAGTTTGTCTGAGGTTGTGTTAGGTTGTGTTGGGTTGTGCTAGGTTGCGTGAGGTT
>BSAI01000087.1:5572-39723 GCA_036245035.1 Adrianichthys oophorus | reverse complement strand
ATCTGAACCTTGAAGCTGGAGAAAGTGTCTTCTGGAAGCTGCCGACAAGAAAAGTGTGAACAGAAAAACCGCAGCAACTCCTCCACCTCTACCTGCAGCTCGAGGAGAGCTGATGAATCCACAGGCAGCAGGGAGAAGTTCAGAGAACGGCTCTGACATGAAGCCACGTCTCCGACAGGAACAGAAAATCCAGTTCCCGGGAAGTGAAGAAGTTATTCAGGATGAAGGTTTTGTTTGCCAGAGATCTGGCATTGATCAGGGCTGATCTGGCAAACACCTGATCCATGGTGGAAGATGAGGAGCCCCGACTCAGTGGATGAAGATTCCCCAGCTGCACGCAGCGTTTGGTCCAGTTGGTGTCAAATGTTGTGTCAGGTGGTTTGCCAAAATCTCTTTGAGTGCAATCCATAGTCCCTCAACACGGCCTCACCCAACTTCTCCCAGGATCGAGTTGGTGCCTCTGCAACAGCCTTGGCTACAGTTCTCTTAGACTGCCAGACCATGTCAGCTACCTCAGGAACCAGCCAGGCTCAAGTTCAGGGATTGCCACCATAAAAGGCATCCAAACCGTACAGCCACAGCTCCAAACAGCAGCAGAGACCATACAGGTGGACAACATGACCTTCTTGAACTCACCTGCTTGAAGTTCTCCCAGAAGTGGGAGTTGAAGTTCTCTCTGACAAACAATTCCTCCAAACATACCCAGCAAACCCTCACAGTATGTTTGAGTCTGCTAAGCCTTTCCAGCCTTCTCCCCCGGCTCAGGAATAAGCTCACACCCCCACCATCGAGGCACTCACCTTTGACATCCACCCAAACCACATAGCAACGGACCCTTTTGAACTCTGCTGCCAGTGATGAGCCTACAGGAGAGTGATCCCGCTCCCCGAACGGGACCATGGGAAAAGCCTCGGCCCCCAGCCTGCAAGCCTGGCTCCAGAGCAGGGCCCCCTGATCCCAATCCAGGTAATGTAAACTTGAAACTTCTTATTGGATACTCATTGGAGGGTTCTAAACCACACTTTGTTTGGCTTTTCACCTGAGACCTTTCTGCCATAGGAAACCCAACTGGGGGGGGGGTCATCAGCACAACTTAGCTCTGAGGATCATTTCAGTTTGTAACAAAGACGAGTTCACTTCAAGACATTGTCATTTGGATGAAGGAGAACTTTTAGTGATCATCAGTAAAAGACTAAATCTGTGTGAGTGTGTTTGCATTTTACTTTGGTTTGTCCAGCGGCTCGGGCTCCTTTCGGCCCCGCCCAACAGGGTTACCCTCTGCCTGCTCCAGCGTGACCAGCTGAAGCTCTGCCTCAACCTTTCCCTTTTAGAAACAGAGTGGGACAGAGAATTAGAGTGGGTGACTTCAAATATTCACTGAGAAGATTTTTGCTACCAATGTTATTGGCTAGAATTCCTTTGAGCTCCTTTAGCAGTGGTCCCCAACCTTTTTGTGGCTGCGGACCGGTCAACCCATGAGGATTTGACCGCGGCTGTGTGTGTGCAATGATAAAGAAACAGAATCCTAGAATAAGAACGTGTGCTTTAAACCCAATAATAAACAGTTCTGACCACAGATCTGATCATCCTTTCACTCACATCTGACGTGCATTTTGAAGGATTTAAAAAAAACATACAAATAAAAACCACAAACATAATTAAGGCAGAATTAATGTAGTGTGGTGTCAGGAGTGGTTAAAAACCAGATTATTTTACTATTATAAGATCATTTCATTAAAAAAAAATTAAATACAGAAACAAAATGTAAACAACAAATCTATTATTTAAATGTACCAGGTGAACTGCTTTTTTCTTAAACTTTTTTTTAAAGCTACCTCTCAGTGCTGGATATTTCCGAGGGCCCCTGAACTGAGCACCTCATTGCTGCCTGATTGGGCTCCGGTGTTACCAATCAGAGACACTATAGAGAGCAGCAGGATATCCAGACACCGGAGGAACATGGAGGGGGAGTGAAGGCTGGAGGAGTGCAGCGAGAGAAGCTAGCGCTGGGCCCTGGAGGACGCCCACAGCCGGAGCCGCACACGGCAAAGGGATGTCAGCGCCAGATCCAGGGAGCCAGACAGAGGTCAGAGGGGGAGCGACAGACAGACAGACAGACAGACAGACAGACAGACAGACAGACAGACAGACGGTCGGTCGGTCGGTCGGTCGGTCGGTCGGTCAGTCAGACAGTCGAGCTAAGTACCCTCCGACACTTTTTAATTCTGTCTTTATCCGGCAAGGGTTGGTTTTTCTTTCCGTCAGAGCCGTTATTGTAATTTCACGTTTGTTTTCTATTTCTGTTTTATTTTAAGTGGATTTTATAGAGCCTGGTGTTTAAAGACTCTCAAACCCCTGGGGTACTTTATTCTTTTGACAGAGGCTCCTGCAGATAGACAGGCACTTTCAGAAGAGCCAGCCAATCTCCCCAGAGATGATAAACTCTGTTTAAACCCCCCCTCCCCAAAACTGTGGTCCTGGGTGTTTTGTCTCCACACACCTCCAGATCAATAGAACCTCTACATGGTCTCACAAATACTCAATAAGGAACTAATCAGATTACTGATTTGTGCAGCTCCCCTTTCCTCCTCCCTCTCTGCAGCTCTGCTCCTCTTTTCTGTTTTCATGGAGGTTCTTGCATGAAATGGGTTTTTACAACTTCTGTGAAATCTGAATGGATGAGCTTGTTTGAGCTTTAATGTGAACGTATTTGTTGGTTAAAGTCACATCTCTAAGCAAACAGACAGCTGTGGGAATCACCTGTTGTGATAAATCCATATTTTAAACAGGACTCCTGATAGTTTAATGTTTTTATTTTTGTCTTGAAGTTGTTTCCTGTTCTTCTGTTTGTTCCTGCTCTGATCCCATTAACAAAGAAAGGTTCCACATACAACTGTTCTTGTGTTGCACGCCCCCGGACTGCTTTTAGGCACAAGTGACTAAAATGGAATCGAGAGAATCCGGTCCATTTTCAGAAGAAAAGGTTTTCGGGATTCAAAACAAATTGATTTCTTCTGCGGCCCGCTGGTTGAGACCACTGTTCTATAGGACAGTACTGAATGTCAAACAGAATTTTGAAGTTGAGACAGACGGCGCTTGAATGAGCATCGAAATGTTTCAAGAATGAAGATCTGAAGCTCAGATGCCACGAATCAACTCCAGGACAATGTCACCCGACAGAAAGCAGGAATAAAGGTTTCTTACCATCAGCAGGAAAGTGTTGCCTACGTTGTCCGTGTACTGGATGTCCTCCTGTCTCAGCTTGCTCCTCTTGTCTTTGCTCTTCTTTTTCTTCCTGCTTTTCCTCTTGTCCTTCTCCTCCCTCTGAAAATCTTCTGCTGTTTTCATGCGCACCAGTGGCCACCAGCCCTTCATCTTCTTGGCTCTGAAGATGGAGAAGCGGGGAGTGGCTCGATCTTTGGCCATCTCAATCGTGCACTTGCTGGACGTCTTGGCGGGCCGGACCATTCCACTGAGGCGGAGCTCTATGGAGCCTGAGAGGTGAAACAGAAGGATGCTGGTCAAGAGGGATAACTGCAAAGGCAGGGCAGAACCTGCAAGGACTTCAGTTCATTTCCAGAGTTACGTTTTTAAAGAAAAGCTCATAAAAAGTTGAGTTTGAGTGAACCAAACCCAGAAAGTCGTTGGAAGAAATGCGATCATAATCCCACGCCTGCAGCATCAGAACAGCTGGTTCTCGAAACTCTGACTCCTCCAGGGAGAAGATGGACTCCTTCTTCTTAAAAACCACCTCTTTCTAAATGAAGACACGTGTTCATTAGTCAAACTTCTGCTTTTCTGCCTTTTTTAATCCTGAGCAGCACAAGAAAGTCTCATTTGTTGGCTTCATACACAGAACTTTAGAACAATGAATCAGATGGGAGCAGATTACAGGCAGTGCTGGATCATCTGTGGTTATTCTCTCAAAATCCTGCAGACATTTTAAAACTCTCCTGGAGATTCTCTTGATTGGGTTTGGGTCTCGTCTTTAACAACATAATGGGAAAAAAGACTCCAGGGTCTTTTCAGTTTAAAAATGATGGCTGGATCAGAATAAAAAAGTTGTGACGAATGGAAGAAAGAAGCTCCGTACATTTCTGATCATTTTTTAGGACACATGAGAAGAGTAGTCTTACACACAGCCACACTTTCATCATATATTTACATCTAGACTCTGAAGTGTATCATTTGTAGTCTGCATTACTCTATAATAATCTGGCTGAGTGTCTGTCAGACGATGAGCTGCACCTCAGTGGGAAGGTAGTCAAAGCGGAAAACAAATCTCCAGTTGAAGTTTCCTTCTCCTGTCAGAGAGTTGAAATGGACGTCAGTTTCCTGTTTGTCTCCATCCAGTCCTTTAATCCATCTAAGAGAGATAAACCAACACAACCCCCCTGCGGTTACAAATGACCCCAGAGCAGACCCAGGCCATCCAGGTTTATTGGTGCAGGTTATTCTGACCCTTTTACGTAGATGTCAGAGGAGGGGTCACCAGTGAAGGGGTTGACATCATCCAGGAAAACGTCATCCGTGTTCCAGATTATAACTCGCAGCTCGTACCTGTTATTATCATAACGGCAACCAATCAAAACCTCAAATGTCAGTTTTTTTTCGACGTCACAAAGGTGTAATGACAGACCTTTCAGGAAGGCGTGGCTTTATATCCACAGGGGGCGGGGCTGGAATATCAGTGGGAAACATGTCCACCCACAGGTGAAGATGACCCTGCAGCACAAAGTAGTACATCGGACCAATGACCCACAAACACCCAAATGAAAACACAAAGATTCTGCTGACAGGAGACAGTTTACAGGAAATGAGAGAAAAATCACAACAACTCTTTTAACGTCCAACGAATGCAACCGCAAGAAAGATTTCAATACTGGCCCCTAGTGGTGAAACTAAAGAAGACTGAACATCCTCACGACTCGTTCCTGTTCTTCAGGGACTGTTTCAGCAGCAGCCGTTCTTCTCTCAGCTCAGACATCCTGCTCGTCTTTGTACCTGTGGTTGTCCAGGTTTGTCTTGGGTCAGAAGGGATCGGACTTCCACATGCTCCGGCACCAACGGGACAGCTCTACCGGCTCCTTGGAGAAACTCCTCCATTTCCCCCCAGTGGTGCAACACGTAGAGAGCAGCATGTTCTTCTTTCTCTGCCTCCTCCTCTGGGGTCCACTGGTTCTTCTTCAGTAGAACTGACGACAAAAAAATCTCTGTCAGAGCTGATGGTGGTAATGGCACCAACTCCATGGCAAGAAGGTCAAATCTGCCTGATCCTGGTCTTAGTGCTGTGAGGAGGTGCTTCAGAGAAGTCAATGGATCCTCATTGGCAGCCTTTACCTGTCTGTCTCTCCACCAGTTGGTCTGACCACCCACCTGTATGTCTTACCTTCTGGAACGGCATCGACTGGTATTTTGAAGATCTTCTGGAGCACTTTCACTTCAGATGTCCTGTATTCAGGAGATGGAATTCCATTTTTCCTGCATAGCTCAGCCAGGATGGTTGAAGGCTTCTTGGCATCACGCCACATGTTATACCCAACGCTAAACGGAATGACAACGAAAGTAACATTTGACACAGCCTTGTATTGCAGCCGACAACGCGTCACCTCAGTGCTTTGGTCTGAGAGTTAGTTTCCACCACCGTACTGTCACTGCAGTTAACAGGACGCCTTTCAGGAAGTGAGAACATCTGCATGAGACTGTGATGCTCAGATCTACAGGGTGGTTGTTCCAGCAGGGGAAGTGCATGGCATCAGCCCTATGAAGCTGATGGCTTCATCACCCCACTTCTACCCATCATGTTGTGGGTCAGAACAACATTTCTGGGAGCCTTGAAGCAAAGAAGTGTTTAGAGATACCAACATGTCGTAGTACAGAGCCAGACCGCAGGAAGCCCGGTGCCTGCTGTAGAAGCGGTTCTCCAAGTCGATCCGAGTCTCGCCGATAACGTCATCTGATCCGATAAGATCGTGGTCCACGACCGAGACTATCAGCTCTGTCTCCAGAGGGAAAGACACGCTGAGTTCAAAGACCCTGAAGGTCAGAGACAGGCTGTTAGGACAGACGACACCTGGACAGGTAGACAGACAAGCACTGACTCTCCAAAAGTTGGGTTGAGCTGCTTTGGGATGTATCGATCTTTGGAGTCCAAACTCTGATCTCCCACCTTCACCACCAGGTAGGGGTCAGCCTTCCCATTTGGGTCTGCAGGAGCCAAGCTGGTGGCCTGCAGGACACAAGAAGCTAGCGTGAGATTTGGAGCACAGACAGGATAACAGCAGAAACTGATACGTCGATATGTTTGGTTTACCAACCTTCACAATGTAGACCCGGACTAAGACTTTGACCGGCACGTTTTTGGGGATTCCACTGGTGATCTGGGAAGTGGGGTCCCCTGTATTCTCTGGATCAATGGGATAAACCAAAAAGGAGCCCTGGGGGGAGAGCTTTGAGATTACTTCTCACACGAACAAAGGTCGAAGGTCAAACTGCATCAGACAACAGTCAGTAATGCACTCCTTTTTTTTGTTTTGTTTTAATAGTCCTGTCCAACAGATGAGGACACAGGCGAGCAACCCACCCAACCAACAAGCCCAGGAGAGGTGCACAAAGGCCACCCACCCCCACGAGGTGACAGTGCTAATTAGGGGGGCCAGAGGGACTAAAGTTCTTCTGTATTGTTTTTGTTAGCAGCTGTCATGCACTCCTATTGAATGACACCAACACTGCAGGACGCTTTTGTCCCGTCTCACTGTAAGATCTCTGAGGGCACTGACTCATCAAACTGTCATGTCATTTAACTCACGTTTCGCTTCATGCCATTCAAATGATTTCATCTTGTTTTAGTCATAAAATGTCATTTTCAGATATGGGAGCGGCCGTGGTGCAGCGATAGGCGGCTGGCCTCTGATCGGAGGATTGCAGGTTTGATTCCCGCCTTGCCCGCCCATGTGTTAAGGTGTCCTCTGTCAAGACATTGACCCCACATTGCCTCTGATGGAAGGTTGGCGCCAGGGTTCAGCAGCGGAGCCACCATCAGTGTGTTTATGGGTGAATGGGACTGTAAAGCGCTTTGGGCCTTCAAAGAAGGTAGAAGTACCCACCATGCTGCACAAGCACCGCTGGAGTCACAAAACTGTCCAACGTTCAATAATCCAGTTCAGGCCAGATCAAAGAGGCTGGATTAGCTAAACCTCATTTTAGTAAAAGTTTATGTACTTTAAGTGACTCACAGATGACACAAAGAATGTCATCTCTGTTGAGAGCAACTCCCTGAAACAGGAAGTAATCAGCAGCTGAGGCAGTGGGGGTCCTGAGAGGACAGCTGAGCATTTATGAGGAACAAAGCAGAGTTAAGGTGATGAAAACCCTCAGTCCCTCCTACTGCAATAGCCTTGATGAGTGCTACCTTGAATTTTCCCATGAGCCTGTCTTCATCTTCATCCTCAGCTCTGCCTTTGTACAAAGGAAAGACCCTCAGCCAGTCCTGGAAGTCATTGAATTCTGATTCCAGGTCTCCTTCATAGAGCTGTAAACACCAGAGAAAGGATCATCTGGAGGTGAATCTGTTTTAACAAAAGATCAACTTTGGTTTGATTCATACAGCTTTATTAAATGCTAAAGACTCAGTCAAATCAATGTTTTTTCATTTGATTTTTCCTTTTATTGATCTGTTTCTGACAGAACTACAGTCACAAAATATGACCCCTCACACACACACACTCCTCAGCTCTTTAAAGAAGGATGACTGAGGGGCAACGGAGACTTCAGGAGCTCTTCCTAAAGTTTGGAGCTGGACATTGAAATACCACAGATGTTCTTGGCCGATCCAGAGAACGTCACTAAGACAGAACTTCTTCTTGTAGAATTAATCAGATTCTGATCGTTTATCACACAAAGTCCAGAGGGTTCTGTATAAACATTCAGACTGTTGGAAACATGGAAACTAAAACGAAATGAGGTGTTTGTCAGGAGACTGGACTTCATACCTTCAGTGTTGCAATCTTTTTCCATTTGGGAGGTTCAATCTCAACCAGAACAGTTTCTTCCTCCTCCTCTTCTTCATTGTCCTCAATGTTAAGAGTTGTTCTGTCTATAGAAAATAGAGAATCATACCATCTCTTTCCTTTGTACTCAAACTGAAAGAATAACCTCTGGCGATGAAAATGTCCTCAGGCCCAGAAGGACCAGGCTTTGGCAAAGCAGGAGAAGCAAGCGCCGGACCGACGCCGGAAGAACGTGCCAGAACGCCTCGAGGTGAAGCGGCGCCAGAACCAGAGGAGCAGCTGAGCCAGACAGCGGTCAGAGGGCACGCAGCAGAGGGGTGCGGTCAGGACGCGCCCCTCTTTGAGCAAAGTACCCCTAGGCCGTGAGTTCAAATCCAGTCCAAGTCGTAACATAGAGTAAATATGGACCCAATGCCTCCCTGCTTGACACTCAGCATGAAGGGTTTGGATCGGGGGTCAAAACACCAAAAGGTTCCCGAGCGCGGCTGTGTCTGCAGCTCACCGCTCCCCCAGGGGATGGGTCAGATGTGGAGAACTAACTTCACACACCGAGGGTTGTGACAACTGATGGGACTTGAACTTTAAATAAGAGATTTTACGTTTTGCTCTGACTGGCTGCAAAATGGTGGATGCATCGTAAAAAAAAAGATTCAAAGTTAGACTTTTACTCCAAACATGAAGTAATAATGAACGGATGACCGATGCTGAACAACACGTTTATTGAGACTTCTAGAACTAAAAGAAGAAAAGGAGACTTTGATGCTAAAATCAGATTTTTGTCCAGGAGGAGAGACGAACGGACTTCATTTACAGGTACAGGTTTGACCAGCGTGTGTGCTGAGAGAGCGTCCTCCACAGCTGTGTCTGTTAGTCTGTAGCGTTCACCTTGGTGTGCTTTTGGGATTCAAAATTCGTGGAAAGAAAACCTTCACTTCTCTGATTTCCTTCTATGTATTCATCGCTAACAGGATCAATGTCTCACTGAAAACAAAGGTTACGGTAACAGGGTTGGTTCATATCCATGTTCCATGGATAATATTCATGTGAAATGTTTGTATATTAAAACAAATGTTCCCACAGTTAATAAAAGAATACCAACAAATCATTTTAAGTTTAGTTAAGTTAAGTTTAGGGGTTACTTCAGACTAATTTGTTATTTTCAAAACTATTTTGAATCATTCTCTTCTCTTAGTTTCTGTAAATTTGGTCTGAAGACATGTAAATGTAGTAAAAATCTACATGTTTCAGCATTTTGTTTGTGGATACTGTGAAATACGGTATAAAATGTTCTCCAGAATGACCCGTATCAGCCTCTCATTGGTTTGTAAATCTGAAAGAGTCGGCCTAACCCTAACTCAACCACAGCCTTCACCGCACGTCACCGCTCTGATCATCCTCTGTCTTCAATACATTGTAATGACGTATACACAGACACTTCTCCATGTAGCCTTCAGGCTGAAAACATTCGGCAGTAGCTCCTCCCACACGCGGATGGCATGTCAAGTTTTTGAGCACATTTTTGGACGGACGTCGAATTAAAGTATCATAAATCACCAGGACAAGGGGTGTCAAGATGTGGGGTGGATGGTGTTTTAACCATCAAAAACGCTGGTATTTACGCTTAAGCAGCATATTTGCTGCACAGCGAAGCAAAGGCGGTTGACGCTGGTACCCCCGTGGACTCTGAACAGCTCCTCTTAAATAAATGACTGTTTGTTTTCCTATCACACTTCAAAATCTCTTTCCTCTGACTTTGACAGTTTATAAAGTTAAAAAGTGCAATCGGTTGACACGAGAACACATATAAATCTAGTTTTAATCTAGTTCTGTTATTTTCCTTCTTGGAAATGTCATTTTATATAAAAAGGAATAAGACTCCTTACAGTCACTGAGCAACCCCTGAGAAAAATCCTGAAGCCGACCTGCCCGGGTGTCACGTCTCCACACATCTCCAGATCAAAGAAACCTGTGTGTTTCCTACATTTAATACAATTAATACCCTTGTAAACCTGCAGCCATCACAGAAGCCTCCACGGCCTCCTGTAAGAATTTTTCATTCATTTATTCAGTTATAGAGCACCTTTCACCACCATTCAAGGAGGCCCAAATTTCTGTACACAATGTTACACCAATAAATAATAAAATGATAAAAATAATTACACCAAACTTTAAGAAGACAACGATAAAAAGATAATAACTGTTAAACACAAGACTAAAAACAATAAAAGGTGAGCTACGGTCGTGGAGGAACAGCTTAACCTTAAAGCTCTCCAAGAGGGTAGCCTTTCTAATAGCCGGTGGCAGTTTGTTCCAGAATTTAGGAGCCAACACAGCAAAGGCACGGGCTCCCCGGAACTAGCATTTGGTTGGAAAACAAAAGCACGCAACAACAATTGACAATTTCAAGGTTTGACTTTGATAGAAAAAACATGATCCTAGCCAGACGTCGCAGCTGAAAAAAACATGACCTGGTTACAGCATTTATTTGGAGGTCCAGTTTAAAGGCAACTTAAAGTCTCACTCTGAGATTTGTGACTACTGACTGCTCAAAAGAGAGAAGAGGTCAAGACCATGATCCTTGTGACCATCATGGAATTACGTCAGTCTTGCTTTCATTAAAACCAAGAAAGTTAGAAGACATCCAAAGTAAGACCTCATCCAATGGAGTGATCCCCCAGAAAGCCCCGCCCAGTGTTCCAGCCGATCAATTAAAATCTTATGGTCAACTGTGTCAGAATCTGTCGTTAGATCTAAAAATAAAAGAACAACCAGCTCACACTTGTCTGTTGCTAACAAAACGTCATGAACATTTTTAATAGTGCAGTCTCTGTAATACGCCCAGACCTGAAAAGGTTCTAGGATCTCATGAGTGTTTAAGGAGACCAACTGTTTATATACAATGTTCTCTAAGATCTTTGCACAAAAAGATAGATTGGATATGGTCTATAATTTGACAATATTGTGGCATTCAACTCCTGTTTTTTTAACAGTGGCCTCACTACCGCTTGTTTAAAACTGAGTGGAACCTGACGAAGCAAGACTAGTGTTTACTATTGTCAACACTGCTGGTGCTATCACTGCAAAAACTCTCTGAAAAATCCATGGTGACATTCCATCACAAGAGCCATCTGGCTTTAGCTTTGACACCACCCTTTTAAGTCAACCAGGGACACCGATGAAAAGGAGATAAGTTTAGCTACTGGTGCAGGCCACGTTGGAGGAGAATATCTGGAACACAGTCTAAGAGAGGACCTGATACCAGCAGATTTCCAGAACTTTCCATAGGGTTTCCACTCCCATGTGAATCAACTAAAGAACCCAAGGTCTTAAAAAGGGTTTATTGATTCCTGAAGCAAAGGCAATAATGTCAGAATAAAAAACCATCCTAGCCTTTTCCACAGCTTCATTATAAATGACCAGTTTGTCCCTGAGGAGGTCATGGGAAATTTGGAGTGTGTTGTTTTTCCATTTTCTTTCAGCTTTCTTGCAGTCCCGTCGCAAACACGTTTTTCCTGGAAGATCCAGATTCTTCTGGTGAAGGGAGGAATCTCATCCAAAATGTGAACACACAGCAGTTCAAACTGAAGGAGGAAAGAGTCTGTGGTTATCAGGCATGAATATTAGCTCGTCATTCCAGAGAGAATGAAGCAGAAAAATCTGCAGCTTTTTCTTCATCGAAGCTCCCCAAGCCAAACATTTCTAACTTCTGTGCCCTTTCTTTGCAGCTTTTACTGATTTCTAACCAGCATTTGACTTTTCTCCCCATCAATCGAGTTTTGTTTAGATCTTTTTGAAGAAAGATGTAATCGAGTTTTGTTTTTGTTGCATCTGAACATGTAAAATGTTCTTAGAAGAGCAAAGATCTGCAATGGAAACCTCTGCAGCCATAAACTGTACCTGTCTCCACTTGTTCCTCCATCTCCATCTTCTCAGCATCCTGCTGACAGAAATGCATCAAACTTATTGAGGACTTCGTAGTAATTACTTTTTATCTTGACATTCACCCCAGAAAAAAGGGAAAATACATCATTAAAAACAGACTTTGGGAGGAAGTTGCTCTACTGGAAACGAATGGGGTTCTTTCTTTCTTTCTCTTTCCTTCCTTTCTTTCAATTCTGAACCAGTAGGGGTTTAACAGTTCTTGGGGTTTCTTTAGGCAGTAATAAGTTTCAGATACATATTGGGGATGGGTTTTTGGACAAGGTTGGTGCAAGGTTGTTTACATGGAAATGGTTGCTACCCCATCTGTCTTACAGAGGACGCATCCTGATTGCCAATAACCTAGTGGCCTTGATACTTTGGCACAAGCTTCTCTCTCTTCCTTGGGATTTACTTGCCAAGCTGCAGTGTGCATCCTTACCAACATTTTTTGGAGGGGTAAGCACTGGATTCAAGAAGCTTCCCTGTTTCTGCTGCTCTCTGAGGGGGACCAGGATTTAGTTGACGTTACCTCCAGACTGATGGCCTTCAGACTGCAGACAGCCCAACAGCTCCTGTATCACAGCTGTATGCTGTGGCTCAGGAGAGAGCTTTACAGGATGCTGGTTGTGTGAAGCTGGGTCTTGTAGCTTCACCCCTGGAAGTCATGAGTCAACATGTTTGTCTGGCTCCTGTCTAGAGCACTGCAGGACGTCATGAAATCAGTTTGTGTCCTGTGGAAAAAAAAAATTCGACTCTCCAAAGTGTGTTGGACTGCCTCCTAGCGATCAATTTTTCCATCTTTGACCGTCTCCCCTAATGTTGAGGATTGGACAGAGGATGAGGACAAATTACTTTCCTTTGGCCGTGCAGGTGACGGGGAATTTGAGGCCATGGCAAATGAGACACTGCACACCACGAGTGTGAAAGTTCAACATTTTCATTTTCTGAAGGACATGGACACTTTCAAGTGGACTGAGGTTTCAGCCCGGGTTGTACTCCAAAAGGACGCTGGCAGTCTCTGTTCAAGTTGGCCGTTGAGAAACACGCATCTGATCTCCAATGAAGAATTGTACATGGTGCCATAGCAACAAACTGATAAAAAGCACACTTTGTTCCAACTAAATCAGACAACTGTGATGTTTGTGGGGCATTTGAAACACTTGCACAGTTGGTGATTTAGTGTAACAGGTTAACCCGGACTCACACTGCATGCGGTCCAGCTCCAGTGCGGCTGTGGAGCGGTCTAGCTACAGCAGATTACTCACCTTGGCTATGGATGGCTTGCGGTCCTGCTGCAGACAGGCCCTGCTGCTGACCTCGCAGACCTCTGAACTCACGGGGGTTCACGCAATAGCACGCCATTTATAGAGGAAGAACTAGTAAATAAACCTTCATTCCGCTGTGATTTTGGATTCTATTCACAACACTTTTTTTCTGCGTGACTCGTCTTCATACAGTGAGTAAGAACAGAACTTGTTTTAACACTTTGGTCTTATATAAAGCTTAAATGAACATCTTTGACTGTGTTACACAGAAAATACGTTTTATTTTGAAAAATGTACCAGATGCAGTTTACACTCACTCGCATGATTTCCGGTTTAGGTCGTTTCATTTTCCTCAACATCCTAAAAAAGTGCCCTGGCATCTGGCAAAAATTTGAAGCCAACGAAACGGAAACGGAGTGCCGAAGAGAAAGAGGCCGAATCACAGAGGCCGGACCGGACTGGGTGCGGAGTGAGTTCCTCTTGCATTTTTCAAGTTATGTAAAGACTCCGGCATCTGCACCGGAGCTGGACCGCATGCACATGTGTGGGCTCGGGGTCAGAGGTTGGTTTGCAGTTTTGAAAAATTGGTGTCTCAGGCTGGGGGAAGTGTTTTCTTTCCCATTGTTTGTTTTTGGCCCTAAGTATGCTGTCCATAGGAAACAGGCACACACACTTCTTCATTTTATTTTTGCAATGGCTAAACTTGCTATTTGGTTAACGAGGAAAAATCCTTGACTCTGTTGGTTGTGTGGATGTTCTCTTTATGTTCTTTACACTTCTGAAAAGCTGTTTGAATGTTGAATTTGCTTATTTAAGTTGATTGGTGACCTTCAAAGATGGCATGCGGTTTGCTTTGCTTAGCTGGTTTACATGCTGTTTTCTTTTTTGTTTAGATTTTTCTCTGTAATGGAGTGTTTTGTTCTACATTTAATACACAGTGTGTTCTGGTTTTAATGTGATTATTAAAGGACTGAGTAAATTCAGTTCTGTCTGTCTGTCTGTTTTCTCCTTGCCCGTGACCTATCAACCCTATGTGACAAATCCGGCTGCATCTGGACGGTGGGTGGATGGCATGGGTTTTGGCAAAATGGCAAGAGGATGAGAATATACTCCTGTCCTGGACTACTCCCCGAGTGAGGACCTTCGAGACTCTTGGGAAAAAGTCTTTGTACCGTGTCAGTGTCAAGGTTTTGAATGTGCACTCCCTGATGTGCGATGAAGGGTCGAGGTGGGCAGAATTTTTTGGCACTGGTTTTTCCTTGCTTCACTACTGTTGCTCCCTATGAGCAACAGTAGGTAACATCCAGTGGAGGGTGGTGTATGGGGTGTGGTTGTCCACGGAGGAAGAGGTCCCAACTAATAAGCATGTCCACCAACCAAATTTCTCCTTGCTCAGCCTGTTTCCCAATGGTTTCCATCAGTTAAGGGGGTGGGAGTTATGAAAGGGGTTGGGTGGATTGCATGTGTGTGTGTGTGTGGGGGGGGTATTTTTATGGTCGTGCTTGTTTTTTTTAATCTGTTTTATTTCAGTGTATAGCACTTTGCGTTATGGTTCAAATAAAGTTTGATTTGATTTGATCACAGCCACCAACAGATATCTGGTGCACCTTAATGCTGGCACAGGGGGTAGGTGTCTGTTCTGATCCCAAAACTGTAGTACATCTGTAGTAATGTATGACGGGCCTTTTTTCCCTTCTTTGGTCATTGTTTCAGGGTGTGGGGGAACAGTTCTCATTCAGTTGTTTTATTTATGGGCCATAATATTTGGCCAAAAAGAGAAGAAAGCACATTTTACTGAATTTTATTTTGGAGGAGGCTTGGTTGGTAATGTGGATGACAAGGAAAAATTGAATACGAGGAGTTGGGTCTGCAGAGGTTTTGCTTGTTTTCAAAAAACTTTTGGTAGCTGAGAGGCTGAGAGTGGAGTTTACAAGCTTGCTGCTTTTGTGAATACATGGGCTGTACAAAATGTGTTGCGTTCTGTCAGCGCAGACTCTTCAGTGCTAAATTTTTGACTTTTTGTTTCCGTCTGTCTGTTTTTCTTTCAGGATCAATACCAAAGTCCTTCTTAGCTGTTAATTTTTTTCTTTTTGTTTCAACAATTCTTTTAAACCATCAACACATTTCCTCGTTTTTGATTTTCAAACTTGCTCCTTGGTCTGGAAGTTTATGGACTCTTCAGCTGATTTCATCCATCCCTTTTTCAGCAGCAGTCTGGCTCTCCGCAGCAGAACTGACCTGCAGCGCCTGCTCCTCCAGAGAGGCGTAGTACTTGGACCACCAGTCCAGCTGCTCCTCCTCTGGCTCCTCCTCCTCCAGTTCTTCAGTTCTCTTTGAAATCTTCTTTAGAGGCATCTGTGAGTGACAGCTGGAACATCAGCTCATCCGTAAAACAAAAATCAGACCATGGTTTGTGACTCACGGGAATCTTTGAATGAGCAACAGTCAGTCCACTGAGTCCCATGTACTTCACTGAGGCCAGAGGTTTGACGTTTTCTGAAGCTCTCCTCACTGCAGACAGCAGATGATAATGAGAACAAAGGCTTTTGTTGCTGAAGAATAATTCAGAAAAACTGAAAACATTTGGTTATGTTGAAAAAAATAAAGGTGATAATTAGAATCCCTTTAAAACAACCACATGCTTTGAGACTTAAAACATTTCTGACTGAAATAAATGAATGTTGTAAATAACAGACACAGAACTAACATTCGAAAATGTTTTCAAAAAAGAGCCTTCTAACCATCTACAGATCTGGATGCAACACTTACCGCTGCTTTTATTGGCTCTTATTGGTTTCTGGCCCTCTTCTTCCTCCTCAGCATCTCTTTGGCCATACTCCATGAGGTTCAGGACCACATGGGTTCCAACCAAAGCAAGATGCCCAAATGCACGATGCTCCACCACAAACAGCGTCAGAGGAGGGTGGAGATAGGACTGCTCTGGCAGCTCCTGATTGAACCCAACAGAAAAAGTTTGTCAAGAGTCGGCAGTTTGTGCTACAAATATGTTGTTTTATTTCTACATTTAACTCTGTGAACAGATCATTTTCTAATTTCACTAAATTTCTGAGTCTACCTCATTGACACCGTTTGGGAACTGGACTGATGATGTCATCCATAGAAAATCGTTTGTTTCCAGCTCCAACTCGAACCAATCCAACGATGACAATTCAGTCAACTTTTTTTTTTTTTTGCAATACGGCTGTCGCCATGCTGGAGCCAGACATCGTCAGTAAGCAGTGATTGGTCTGAGTCAGTGGTTCGTTTCTATGGCAACCATTCTCACCAATCAGGGCCAATCTTATAAGAAAACCACAACCCTACCACTGAAAGCGGGCTAGGGAAAGTCTGTCAATCAAATGTTTTAAATGTTCGACGCGTGAGACCGCCTAGTTTTACTGAGGCATCTGATTGGTCAGTTTATAACTTGAATAAAAAAAATATCAAGAATAAATTAGGATTATCAGAAAGATGTTAAAAAAGTATCAGAGCAAGAATATTTTTTCTGACCAATAGAATGAGTAACAGCTGTTTATTTCTCTGTAGAAGTCTATGGGATTTTGGATTCTTGGAACCAGCAGCTACTTCCTGTTTGGATTGTCAGGGAGGAGGGGCCACTCAGTCCAGTTCTCAGATACAGTCAACGGTCGGACTTTGTCTCTCCCCCCACCGCCGCCACACACACATTTGAACTCTGTTGATTTCAGAAAACCTCACAGTCACGGGGGGTGATAGAGAGTAAGCATAAAAACTCTTCCATGAAATCCATGAGGGTCAGCTGTTCTTTGAAGGAGGATTGCCAGAGCTTTCTGGATCATGTGTGTTTTGAGGAAGACAGCAGTCGTTTCTATGATATTTGTACCTGGCAACAGTGGGTGCAGTTTATTTTCATGACTAAAATACCAAAGTAGAAGGTTTGTTTCTTCTCAGTATTTTAAGTCAAAGTCACAGTGCCAAGGGTCTGCTGACAAACTTCAGGTTCTTTGTTTACAAACTCAGTTAATGAGAAATGTCGCAGAAACTGTGGCTAAAAGAAAAAACCTCCAGTTTTTCTGTATTTCCTTTCAGTCAAATTTTGCTGATTATTCATACTGAACTTCTGAGCATAAAAGCAGCTGCTTTCGTGGTCCCAACTGAAACACCGACACTCTGCTGTGCTGCTGTAGAATGCACGAGATGTAGATTTGAGCTTTTGACATGCTTTTCAATAAGCCCATTCTTAGAGACCTGCCCACCATTTGGGTAGAGCATCACCTCTTAGGGCTCAAATGAGAAGTGAACAACAGTTTGGATGAAGCAGAAAAAATGACCCGTTCATTTTGGTCAGTGATGACAGAAACGGACCACGTCCATGTAGCCGACCATCTGTTTAAAGTTTGGATTGGTCCTGTAGTCTTGGATTTCTTCGGACTTCAGTGGTACTCCTGCGCACTCCACCTTCACCATGGGGCGCTCCACCTCGAACAGCTGCACCCGCTTCAGCTCGCGTAGCCCCCAAAACAGCACCTGGAAACAAAAGAGTGTTCCTGGACTCATTCGGAGAATGGAAGCAGCTTTAAAGATTCTGTGAGTGCTACCTCGATCCTGAAGGTCTTCAGGACAGGGCGGACTCCCTCTGGGATGTTGAAAAACCTCTCCTGTTCTTGAGATTGCAGAACCTGAGGGTCCACGCTGAGGGGGAGGCAGGGCTACCAGGAGACCAACATGAAAAGAGACATTTGGAAGCTAAGGCAGAAACACACCTGAGATCCAGTGAAATCAAACCACAGGTGAAGTCTGAGTCACATGAAGCTGTAAGGGGGAATATAGGATAGAAGTGCCATCCCAGGAGTCATAGTTGGATGCCATATTGGAAAGGGCAGGATGCCCACTCACTGCTGTGCTGCAACTGAACAGCTGGAAAAACAAGAATGTGACTGATTACTGTCAGCTAATAACTGTCTTTTCATTAACTTTTCCAAGATGGCTGCTGCTGCGTCTCCCAACAGTGACGTGACTGCATCCACAAACACTGACCGACAGATCACCAACCTCGAAAAGGACATGCAGAAACTCTGTGATGAGTTGAGGTCTAAGAATGATCCTTTGAATTCTCTGCTGAACTCGGCACATCAACAGTCCATGCACATTGCTTTCCTGAAAGCGGCTGCTCAAGACACTGTTGCGGTCTCGATCGGGGCGTCATGTGCAAAGTCCGCTGCGTCTCCTCCCGTGGCGGGTGTAACACCTCGCTTCCAGTAAGTTAAATTCAGCCATCTGCGACAGCTTCATTTCTGGCTCACAGATCATATCTCTTTAAACCAGATGGCGTCCATCCAAACCAAACAGTGCATCATCAACTATCAATGAACATTGAACTCACACTCCAAACTGTTTACTGACTGACTGGACCACCACCAGAATCCATCATCAGCTGAAACCCCATCTATGGCACAACATATTCCAGTTCACATAAGCAAATTTCACAAAGATCCCGGTCAAGACCCACCTGCCAGAAATCTCCATCACATTACCACATGAAAAAGATGAAACAATCCATCTGCACTCGCATACGATTTTGAACTTTGCTGTTTTAAGCATTTGCTCTCATTTAAACAAATCTTTTATTGTGAATGAATTTTTTCAGATAACAGCGTAGCTTGCCTTTTTTAACTGAGACCTGGCTTGGTACGGATGCTCCTGTTATTCTCACTGAGGCTTCCCCACCAAATTGTAACTTTTTATTTTCTATCAGGGGATGTAAGAAAGGCGGTGGCGCTGCATTGATTATTGTGGCTCATTTATAACTAAAACAATCCCACTAAATAATTACTGCACATTTGAGCATCATGCATTTTCTTTTAGCTGCCTAACTATTTTATGTGTTACCATCTACAGACCACCAAAGCCTCCATCCTGTTTGATTCAAGAATTTTTTGAATCTTTATCATTTATACATTCTAAATATGGTAGAGTTTTAATAACTGGTGATTTTAACCTTCATGTTGACAAAGATAGTGATGCTGATGCAAATGAGTTTATTAAGCTTTTGCACAAGATGGATTTTAAACAGCATGTCACACGGCCTCCTCACAACAGGGGGCACACTCTGGACTTCATCATAACCTACGGCCTGTCCTGTTGTTGACATGGCTGTGTCAGATCACTGTTGTGTATTTTTCAATATCACTAGTTTTACCTTACAGGAAGCTCTAGTGAGAACTGTGAGAAAGCGATTCAGAACTTCTGATGTGGCTGCAAATACCTTATATCTTCCAATAGTAGCCGGGGCGTTTATTTAAAAATAATGTAGGCTGACCCGGCATTTATTAGAGACCGCTGTCTATTGAAAACCAGCATTTACTCCATCACAGACAGAATGGTGATGGTTAATGGGTTCATTTTACGTAAAATTTGGTCACAAAATGCAGAAAATAACAGATAAACATTTCAGGATTTATTTAAATGATGAGAACATTTTTATTCTGTTCTTATTAGCACTGGCTGTGAACGTCAATCTCCGTAGCAAAAATCAGTTTCACTTTCATGTCAATCATTTTCCTGGAGACACGACCACCTTCAGGTTCTTCTAATTAGTTGCTGCTTTCTCTGCTCACCAGGAAATCAGGCTATCTCCTTTCTTTCTTTCTGCAGCCTGTCTGCTGTGTAGGATTCACCTCAAAATTGGTACGTGGAGCTAGCAGCTAATGTTTTTTGCCGTTAGCTACATGGAGCTAGCAGCTAATGTTTTTAGCCTGTTAGCTACATGGAGCTAGCAGCTAATGTTTTTAGCCGTTAGCTACATGGAGCTAGCAGCTAATGTTTTTAGCCGTTAGCTACATGGAGCTAGCAGCTAATGTTTTTAGCCTGTTAGCTACATGGAGCTAGCAGCTAATGTTTTTAGCTTGTAAGCTACATGGAGCTAGCAGCTAATGTTTTTAGCCTGTTAGCTACATGGAGCTAGCAGCTAATGTTTTTAGCCTGTTAGCTACATGGAGATAGCAGCTAATGTTTTTAGCCATTAGCTACATGGAGCTAGCAGCTAATGTTTTAGCCGTTAGCTACATGGAGCTAGCAGCTAATGTTTTTAGCCTGTTAGCTACATGGAGCTAGCAGCTAATGTTTTAGCCGTTAGCTACATGGAGCTAGCAGCTAATGTTTTTAGCCTGTTAGCTACATGGAGCTAGCAGCTAATGTTTCTCTCCACTGTGTCTGAACGGCTGTTTCCCGGTGTTTCCGCTCTCTCTTAAAATGAGGGTACCTTTTCTGAGGCATAGATTAAATTAAAGTTCAGGAGGCCTGAGCAGACTGCTTTTCCATCCCACGCCGGATCCACACCGTCTATTAGAGACCGGCCATTTTTGGAAGGTATACAAAATTTTGATATTTTAGATCAAACTCCTGCTCAGATTTTACCTGCATCATGTGATTTTATGGTTGAATATTTCAATAACAAACTGAAGTCAGCCATTGATGCTGTAGCTCCCCTTAAAACAAAAACTGTCAAAACTAAAGCTACAGCACCCCAAAGAAAAGAAGCAATCAGAGCCGTGAGTGCAGGAGAGCGGAGAGGGGGTGGAGGAAAATGAAATTAACTGTACATCAAGACATTTTTAAAGAACAACAAATGATCATCCAATCAATCATACAATAAAAAAAGCAAGAACCTTTTACTTCTCAAGCTAAATTATGCAAAACAAAAACTACTCTATATTTCTCCTTTAAACAATAAATATCCTAACTAAAAGAGATTCTCAGAGGTCCTCCATGCCAGCATCAGATGCTATATGCAAGAGTTTTGCAGACCACTTCAGGAGTAAAATCAGTACAATTAGATCTAGTCTGTTAACTCAAAAAGAAGTTGGTTTTAATGATTCTAAAGCATTGTATTTATCAGAGGAAACACTGGAAGGTTTTGTCCTGGTTGATGCTGGGGTACTTGGTCAAGTTTTCTCCCAGTTAAAGCCAACCACCTGCCTTTTAGACCCAATCCCTACATCACTGTTAAAAACATTTGATGACTTCTCTGAGTTTGAGCTTTTAAACATGGTAAATGACTCTCTTCAGACGGGGGGTCTTCCCTGCTGCCTGTTAAACGTCAGTGGTGATGCCTCTTCTGAAGAAGAGTCATTTAGATCCTAATAATTAATTATCGACCAGTATCCAACTTACCATATATACGTAAAATGATTGAAAAAAACAGTTCTGATCCAATTAAATGAGTTTTTAAAAAGAAATAACATTTTTGAAAAGTATCAGTCTGGTTCTAGGACAAACCACAGCACAGAGGCAGCTCTTGTTAAAGTAGTAAATGATGTTAGATGTAACTTGGACTCTCAGAAACTCTTAGTCCTGGTACTACTGGATCTGACCGCTGCATTTGATACAGTTGATCACAATACTTGACTTAACAGCCTGAGAGGTTTGGGCCTCTCTGGTACTGTTCGGAAGTGGTTTTATTCCTATCTCAAAGTTTGAAGATTTTATGTAAGCATGGATACATGCTATTCAATACTCTTTCAATCAATTGTGGGGTCCCCCAAGGTTCAATTGTAGGCCCATTACTTTTTAATCTATATATGCTGCCACTTGTGATGTCATCAGGAGGCATGGCGTGTGTTTTCACAGCTATGCTTATGACACACAACACTACATTGCTGTCTCCTGAGGACAAGGATCAACTTTCTTTTAAATTGTATTTTAGACATTAAGTCATGGATAGCAGAGAACTTCTTACAGATCTTATAGATCAACCAGAACAATCTAACTGACTGTCTATCCATCCGTCCGTCCATCCATGGCGGACGTCATTTAGATGACAGGATAAATACTGCTGCCAAAAGCAGCAGATTAGATTACTGTAATGCCCTGCTCTCTGGTATTCCCAGAAGATGGATATCAGACCTTCAACTATTACTGAACTCATCCGCACACATGCTGACGAGGACCAGGACTCTGTGAGTTTCAGAATGTATTTTAAAGTTCTTTTACTGGTTTCTAAATGTTTTTATGGTCTTAGGCGTAAAATATCTATTCAATATGGTCTTAAAGTATGAGCCCTCACGGACACTGAGGTCCTCTGGTACAGACCTTTTGTTTATTCCAAAGTTCAGAATTAAAACATACGGTGAGGCCTCTTTCAGTTACTATGGACCTTGCCTGTGGAACAGCCTCCCAGAGAGCCTCAGGGCAGCAGGGACTGTTCATGTTTTTAAAGGAAGGCTCAAGAACTACCTTTTTAATCTGACTTTTAGCTGAAATGTAGGAACTGATTGATATTTCATCGTCTTTTTTCTTATCTGATATTTTTATTCACTTTTACTGGTTAATATCTGTCTTTTAAGGATTATTTATTTATTTATCTGGTAATTTATATTTGTTTTCATTTTTTTAAATTTAATTATTTTCACATTTTAGTTTGAACTCCAGTGGGGGGGGGGTCCTGTGGTAGCGTATTCTGTAAATTTGAGTGGGGGGGCACTGGTGTGGACAGGTCCCAAAATACTATTTCCCCGCTTGAGCACAAAGCCAGATTCCTGCTTTGCATCATTTTAATCTTTTCCATGGTGTATGTAGGTGTGTGTGCATATGTGTGGGGGTGGGGGGGTTTAGCAATGGGCATCGTTTAGCATTTACACATATTTTTAGTTCAATGGTCTTTTTGTTTGTTTTTAAAATTCAATTATGTTTTTATGTAAAGCACTATGAGTTACACGTGCTGAAAAGCACTATAGAAATAAAGTTTGATTTAATTTGACTTAATAAAAGAGAAATTATGAGGAAGATCTTAGTGGGTTGACTGTCAATACAGTGAATGTTTAGGCTGATCTTGTAGTAATAACATTGCCAATGATAACAATGAGCATTAGACTTAGCACTATTTCCATATAAGACCACTGATCTTTTATTGTTTTTTGGAAGAAGATCTTAGTGTTTGTGTTCGGCCTCGTATCCATCCACACGACCCACTGAATTGAAGCAGATTACCAAACGAAGGAGAAGAAACGGACCAGGATTCCCTCAGTCGAGGCGAGCAACGAAGAAGGGTCCAGCGCTGAATCACCATGTGGCGGGCAGATGACGGACATGTGCCCAGTGTCGTAGGGTACCCAAGTCCTTCTGATCCTGCTGGGTGGGACCCCTGTTCAACCTTGTCTTCCCCAGCACCCCACCCACCCACCAACCCCCCCGCTTGGTGCATTTACCCTACGGCAGTGGGTTGTGACGGGCTTGGGCTCGGCAAAGAAGAGCTCTAGGGCGAAGGTGACAAGGCGAAGCCCTGGCCACAGCATGCTTTACAGCACCCCCACCCAGACCTCGTCGCACCGCGGTCGTGGACTGAAGTGCTCACTGCAGCCTTCTCCTGTCTGTGGGACAGACAGGGCCCCCTCTTTTGGCAACTGTCGACCAGGACACACTGTTCCCAGAGCGCTCTGACCTTGTGCACTGCCCTGGGCAGGGATCAGCTCATGTACAACAGGCGCTACGGGTCTGGGGTCATGTCGGCAACTGACCGACCTGTCTTGAAACACTGACCAAGGAGTCCAACAGTGTAAATGTCAGTCTTTGTGTAGAATTGAATAAAATCACAACCAAGCATCAGGTATGCATTGTTTTTCCTATATAATGACCTATATATTTATGGAAAGTTTGAAATGTTGTGCACTTCGTACAAAAACATGAATACCCTGACCTGCATCTTATTTTTGTGATGATGGGTTTTTTTACTTTTTAAAATCAGACCAAAATGAAGCACTTTATGATCATTTTACTGTGTGTGTTCAGCCACGTGTCATTGTTTACTGCCCAATATGGCATCGCTCCTTCCGATCATAGGACAACGGTAACAGGCTAGTGAAGCATTTCTATAAATATAGCTCATCAGTTGGTCTGTACAAGGTGTTGCAGGTTTTGGGATGTCTGGGTCCCTGGGGGATCGTAGAGAGGAGCGATTGCATCTTAAGGGGACCACAGGTGTGTCTTGTAGATCCCTTGACGCTCGTACGACCACCTTAAAGGACGTCACAAACATGGAATGTACCATTGTGGTGCATGTGGTAAGTGTATCATGAAGTATTCATAAGTAAAATGGAAGCTACACACACTTATGACGAGCGGGTGATGCTGTGGTACAGTGTCCTTATGCCACACTCTAGTCATTAGTAAGGTGTGGCTCCTTACTGACCACACACAAATGCTGCATGCACAGGATGTGCACGAGATACATAAGTGCTTGTAGGACGTCCACACAAACTACACTCTGATTGTCTAATGTCCTCATTTCTGTCAGTCAGGCTGCAGCAAGGAGTGCGCACGTCTCACGTGAACAGCACTAACGGATCCTTCTGCAGAATTTGGGAGTAGTTGAAAAGATTAAAAATCTGTACGACGCACCTGTGTTCACTACGACCTGTTGCCCGCAGCATGCCCGTAGAAAAACATCAACATTTTCTCTCTATGGTTCACTGAGAGGTCTACCACCTTATGAGTATCCACTGTGAGGAGAGTTGGGTCTGAGGTTTAAGGTCATTCAAGATGAAAGTGCTAAGCTTAATGTTTTATTTTAGCTTCTTTCAGTCTAACATTGTGGTCACATCAAGGAACGGTTTGTACTGATAAAGTTCAGACTCTAGTGAGACTCATGAGACTTTGAAACCACAAAGACATGGAGGTCATGTCTTTTAACCACTGCAAAGCCTTCAGTGAAGGCCTAAAATTATCTAAAATGTGTATATATGTGTATACATATATATATATACACATATCTATAGATATACACAAAATAATAATAAAAATAATACAAAATTATAAATAAACATAATCTATTTTAGATCATTCCAACTGTCAGTTCCTCTCACAGCCCTACTGTGCTGCTTTCAGATTGTTTATTCGCATGAAAGTTTCTGATCAATCAGATTTTAGCCCTCACTCGTTGCTAGGTTCATAAACTCTACCCTACACTCATACAGTCAGTGCTTCTGCCCTCAACTTCCAGTTTAGCAAGCGACTTTCCTAAAAGAACACTGCTGTAGAATTGCACTGGCGTTGATTCAACCAATCAGAATTTGAGTTAGAGTCTCTGTAGCTTCATGAAGGCATAATCGCTTCTGATTGGATGGTCAAAGCTCACGCTACCAAAACCTAACTTCTTCTGTACTTTGTTTCAGGCCGTAGGCAGAGTTTTGTGACAATGTTGAGCGATAAAGGGGCCAGTATGAGAACTTCTATGCCGCCACTGAACGCACAACTGTCACTCTGACCGCATTGAGCTGCAGCGTCTCATTACCAGCATCATCACGGCAACAAACAACAAACAATATCATTTCCCAGACAAAAAACAGATTTCAAGACCATGAAAAACTAATGTTTGCTACCCCCCTTGACTCCCAGAGATTTTGGGAGCTCCAGAAACACTTCCAGCACAAATCCCTCTCCAACTTAGCCCAGAGCTACGGAGCGCTCTGATCTGTCTCGGCTGAGAACAGAGCTGACGGTAAATTACGGGATGCAGGCTCTTGCAGGGAAATCTCCTGCTGATCTAGCTGGACTTTCTTCATGGATAAAGCTTACTTTTAAATACATTGGATTTGCTGTAAATAAAAAATGATTTAAATAAAAAAGCTTTTTTCAAGTTGAATGAGTTGTCAATTGTACTTTGATGTTTGTTGCAGCTGTTGTCGCAGTGGGAGAAAAAGCGCGGAGATTGTTTTTACAATAACTATGTGCAATTCTAGTGAATTCTATAGAAATTATCTATTTATGCTGGAATCACTCCAGAAAATAATATTCATATATAACAGGATGGTGATAGAAACATAAAACAGCTAATATTAACGAGGATGGTTTTGGCAGAGGAAAACTGAAGGCTCAGCTCTGAAAAGCACAGACTGCCACAGACGTTACCTCTCCGAAGACGGAGTAGTCAAACTCGATGAGTTCAAAGGCGGCCAGCAGCTCTCCGGCGGAGACTCTTCCTTTGCTGATGTCATAGAAACTCAAGCGAGGCTTTTCGTAGACCTGCTCCACAGTTTTAAACTCCGGCTTTGCAAATGCTTGGCCCAAAGGCTTCGGACTGCCCTGAACACACACACACAAACACATCAACATATATAAAAACATTTACTCACATCAAAACATCATCAACATATCAACACATAAACACATCAACTCACATAAACACACACATAACTGTGAGCAGTGACATGTTGTTAAATGAGGTCCAGCTGAGTGGATCTTCTCCGTTTTACAGTTGTTGACCTTTCAGCTTATCCTGTCAGGGGTCGCTATAATGAATTGATTGGCACTCTTTTGGGTGGGAGGTGAACCATCCTAGATGGAATTTATTCATCCTACCTGTCTGCCTTTTTATCTGCTGGGGCTTCCGTAGAAGAATGGACCCATGAAGGTCAGCAGATGGGTCTGTATCTGACATAAACTCAATGATGGTGTTTTTTTTCAGGCAAATTGTAAGTGGTGTGTACTTGTTCTAACTTCCTCAAAGGCCCAAAGTGCTTTATCGTCACAGTCCCATTCACACATTCACGCACTGATGGTGTCTCTGCTGCTGAACACTAGCGCCAACCTATAACCACCAGAGGCAATGTGGGGTGCAGTGCCTTGCCAAAGGACACCTTGACACAGGGGTGGGCAAGGCGGGAATCAAACCTGCAATTTTCTGATCAGAGGTCGACCGCCGAAACAGCATCACCTCACTGGAGATCATAGCAGAATAACTGTCCTGTCCACTCAGGAAGACGCTTTCAGTGAAAAAATAAACTCCTCCCACTTTGAATGTCAGGTTTACCATGGTGTCATAATCGTAAATGTTGATGATGATGAGGGGGGGGTCACGCTGGAGCTGCTCCATGGCTCCCTCCAGCAGGACTCTCTCAAACAGCAAACACTGGCTCCAGGAGGGGGTGAGGGTGTCCATCATGGTCTGGAGACAGAACAACAGGTTCTTTGCTGATCTCAGGTGAACAGGAAATGGAACTTTTGAATTTTGGTTTCTCTAAAACAAAAACAATAAAAAAAAAAAACATGACCAACCCTGCTCCTCTGGCATTGCATGGAAAAAACCACTTTAGCAAACGGATCGGACAAGCCGTTGTTGTCCGCTGCCCTCAGGCCACGCCCCTGGTACAGGTGACATCGCAGCTGGAAGTACCTGCTGTCTATAAGCAGAGATATAATGCTCAACTTGACAGCATCAGCTGGAGTGACTTTGTTGACCATCATGAGCCCTCCCCGTCACGGTGGGGTCAGCTGACTCACCCTGGCAGGTGAGACTCACAGGAACCCTCATCCTGTTTTCAGGGACGGGACTTCTCTGAAGGTCCTCCTCCTCCTCCCTGTCCTCGTACACAGGTGTAAATTCCTGCGGTATACTAGCGATGGCCTCCTTGCAGTACCTGACGAGACCGAGCCACAAGTAGACCTCCAGCTTGGCAAAGATCTCACTGGGGAGGCATCCTGGAGACTTAAAGACGGACAGGATGGACCATCAGGACCCCTGATCTGACCTTATCATAAACCATCTCAGCATTTAAACATCACCAGGTTTTGTTTTTTTACTTGTCCTGTCCAACAGCTGAGCAATCAGATATGAGCTGAGAGCCTCTTGTGTTAGACAGATGTTACTGTTACAATCGGAGTTATAAATCATCGGACACACAAGGTGTATATTCATATAAACCCCTTTTGTAAGTTAAACTAAACTTTATTTATATTGATTATGTTTGTGTTCTTTTTGTTGGAAAAGAAGAAGGGGGAAGAAGAGAAAGGGATGCTGGGGGGGGTAATGGCACATACACTCACATACAAACACGTCAACATGTACACAATGCAACTACAATTCACACTTATGCATACAAACCAACACATTTAAAGCATTTCATTCTGTCACGTAAACTAATTATGCAAAGGTGAGCTGGTACCTGTGTTCAGGTGAACGTAAATATTAAGCTGAGGTGGATGATGGAATGGAGAAAAAGAAAAAAGGAGGGAGAAGCAGCAACGGCAACCAGGACCCCCTCCCCACCCCACAGTAAGTCCGATGGAGGAATTTCACCCACGGGACAATCCGGCCAAGCACCCAGATCAGGGCTGCCAGGAGCACCACATGGGCCACCAACTTCTGAACAATGAGGCACGGGAGCACAAAGTGCAAGCCCTTGCCCCCCCACCATGTCAGGGGGCCCAGCACAGGAGCCCACCCCCCAAGAGCCCCAGACAAGCAGCACACTTCCACCCAAGTGTTCCGAGCATCCCCCCACCCCAGCCCCGTGTACGAGCCAGGGCCCACCAAAGGAGACCCCACCTTAGCTCCAGGTACCACCCACCCCGTGGGAGATCCAGGAGAGAGCACGGCAGGGGCCAGCCACCCCCACCTAGAAGAGGGACGAGCAAGAGAAGTGGGGGTCCCCGAAGAGTGCTGCAAACGTAACGTGACCAGGTTCACCCACTGTTGAAATTTGGAGAGGCCCGGCACCCGAAGGCAAGGACCAGAACCCGCACCATAGAAACACGGACACCCCCCAGGCTCAGATAGGATGTGAAGACCTGTGTAAGAAGGCGCCAGCGTGTGCGGCCTGCCGTCTGTCAGCCCTGTTTCTGGTCTCTTGGTTTGCGATCGCCAAGCACTACTACAATTTGAGCATTACGTCGCATCCCACCCAGCTGTCAGTGAGGAAAGCTTCCGAGGAGACGGGGAAAGCGGAGTGGAATTCTGCTGAGGGTTAAGGCCCTGAGGAGATTTTCTGCTTCCTTGAGCTGGATCCGGTCGGTTGTTCCAAGAGCAGTGGTGGAACCAGGCTCACCTGTCGGCAGCTTCCAGAAGACACTTTCTCCAGCTTCAAGGTTCAGATCGTGGAAATTACATGTTAGTCTCTGGTTCTCTGCGGGCTGATCTACAGACCGCCCAAGTTCAATAAGGACTTTCTTCAGAACTTTACAGTCTTATTGTCTGAGATCATTTTAAAGTATGATCGGATTTGAATTATTGGAGATTTTAATCTTCTTGTGTGTTGTGAGACCAAATCACTAATGAAAGACTTTGTGGACTTGATCAGTTCTTTTATCCTGGGACAGATAATGAGCAGCTGAGGAAGGACACATCCTGGATCTGGTTTTAACTCTGGGTTTACATGGAGATCTCAAGGAGATTGTTGGTGCCTGTTTTTCTGATCATCTGCTCGTTTATTTGACTTTAATCTTTTAATGCTGCCACCTCTCCCGCCGTCTGATAAATGCGCAGACTGGGCCGCAGTTCACGGCAGCTTTCTCTGCCTCTGAGCTTCCCTCTTTGGATGCTCAGTAAGGAAATGTTGATGAGCTCCTGGAGGATTTTAACTCTGCTTGTTCGGGTATTGATCGCTCCTTTTATGGTTAAATGTGGTAAACTGTAATTAGGCATTTTTGTTCTTCTGAAATGAATGATTTGTATTGAACAAGTTCAACTGCAAAGCTCATGTCAGATCAGTGGGATATTCTGCAGCAAGAGATTCGGCCCTTAAAGTGACCTCACTGTTGGACATATTATCAGGCATGAGAAGAACATGAGAAAGATTGATCAAATGTGTGTATGCAATTAACTGATGGTTAAGACAGGACACAAGTTTGTCAATTAGAACATTGAACATTTCAATCCAAAACTTTTCTTTTCCACTAGTTTCAACACATGGCTCTGCACTTTCATTTGCCATACATCTGCACTTCTTAGTGTGCTGCAGGTCATGTCTGTAGTCTTGGGAGACAGTAACCAGGTCTACACTTGATTGGGTCTGTAAGCACTCTGGTATGATCAAATTCCACTCAGACTATCAAATGTGTTCACTGAAAATACAGTAGCCCTTACAATGGCTTTAAGTCTTACGGTACAATACAATACAACGGTAATGTCAATGAGCTTCTTAATTAGGGTGTTAGATTCTAAATCTGATAGTCTAGAAAAAGTTTAATGTAAGAATGTTGTTAGGAGTTTGGATAAATGGATTTAAAAATATTATATTTTCATTTAAACTTTAAAAATTTCTGCCATCATTGCCAAGTGAGGAGTTTCGATAAATCAATGCCAAATGTAATGTGGGAGTGTTGTATCAATATTGGATTTTCACTTGGACTTCACTTTGTTGGCATTGGTGTGTACAGTACACCCCTTTACGGTGATTGCTAGATTTAGTGACTTTTGGCCGTCTCTGGCAAATAAAACCTCATCTAGCAACTTAGCAGCTTTTTAGGTGAATCTAGCGACTTTAAAAAACACATTTCTCAATGTCAAAATCATTGTTTTTCAATGTAACTTCAGCTCTGCACCGCCTGCAGAAGCTCATTTCATGGTTAAGCAGGGAAACTCAAAACTGTACCCTTTGAGATTGTCAGCGTGGCCACATACACATTTTCTTGAAATCAGTGAGTCGTGTGTGACGTTATTACATCATAGCAATGTCATGAAGTAATCTAGTGACTTTTCAGAGATCCAATAGCGACTTTTGGTGATTTGTTCTTGGTCAACACCTTCCAGTGTCGTGCATAGTGCTCTGATCATCCTGCTGCAAGTATGTGTGGTTGTGCACAGCTAGCATATCCTGGACCATTCGCCAAAAGAACATTTGCACTCAGAGGGCCCCCCCCTAACAGTATGTTCTCCCTAAGGCCCCCACATAGGGGCCTCTGAAAGCATTCCCCCCTGCTTCCTTGAACCCCTAGTTGGTAAACATTAGGGCTCCCCTAGGAATATTAAAGAGAGACACTACAGCAGGGCAGCATTGGGGCCCTCTGGCTGCTGTACCCCATAGCCCAGGGGCCCTCTGACTGCCGTCCCTGTCCCCCTCGCCCAATTTATATCACCCTTCTCTCTAGGTTCTCTTCAGAACTGCCCTATAACAGTGTGAGTAGTCATAAGATCCTAGAGAATATAGGCCCTCTGACATTCCGATTGGCATTAGCATCTACTCCGTTTTGGGTCCCCCGGGCCCCTGGACCCTTGGGCCTCTGGGTGCCAGCTCCACTGGCCCAGTCCAATTTAATGTCTAAAATGTTTAGAGATTAACATTTTCAGTAAATTAAGTGATTTTCATCATTGTTAAATCTAAATTTCACACATGAAAGGACAAACTGAGCCTTCAGGATCAACCATGTTTGCACACAGACATACTCCACAATAATAAGGATTTACCTTCATGTAAAGGGTGGTGATGCATCCACAGTCCCGCCCCTTCTGCTCCTCTACCACTGAGAAGAGGATGGAGTGAGCGGGAATCCTGACGTACGCAAGTCGCTTGCTTCCCGTAAGCAGCCAGAGAAAAGCATCCGGAATGGTGCTCTGAGGCTGGGAGATGAGACGGTCAGCAGAATGACAGGCTCTCATGCTCACCTGCAGGACACTGGTTCTTCTGCTATCTGACCTCTACAGCCATGAGGCGGAGCCTCTTCAGGAGCTTCCTGCTCTCCAACAACTTCTGTCTGACCGTCTCTCTGGTAGTCCTCCGCCTCACCTTAACAGCCTGGCGAGCAATTGTAACCTCAAAACAAAAAGGCAGGCAGACAGGACAGCCGTTAGACAATGAACGTCCTGGACAGTCCGAAAAATGATAAATGGCGTTTACTTCCACAGCACTTTACTTCCTGCTTAGAAGGCCCAAAGTGCTTTACAGTCCCGTTCACCCAGAAACACATTCACACACTGATGGCGCCAACCTATAACCACCAGGAGCAGGTTCAGTGTTTTGCCCAAGGACACTGTGACACATGGGCAGACACAGACACATTGAAGGAAGCTGTTCAGACTGCAGTGGAGCTGCTACAGAGACGGTCAGAGGTTGACCGCTCTACCTCTGCACCATGGCCGCCCACAAAAACGGTTGAGCAGAGGTCAGACTCACAAGTTTCTTCTTGATAAACTCCTTCCTGAGTTTATCCAGACTGTTGGGACGAGTGTGCTGAGACTTCTTCTCTGAGAAAGAGGTGAACTGTCTGCAGGAAGAGGAGCACAGACGAACCAATGAGAAAAAGAAGAACAAAGTTGAACATTTCTAGGGAATTTTTAGGAGGAGGACACAGACTTGCAGGAGGCCACCAGCTCCAGCAGCACCTCCATCAAACGCTCCTTAGCCTTGGATCGTGGCCTCTTCAGAAGTCTTTCTACTTCATGGAGACCCAGCTCCTAAAATTCAGAAGACAATGAAGCATTTCAGAATCAGCTGTTTCTTTCTTCTTTTGAGAGACAAAGAAACAGGAAGTGAACTCTGACCAGTCTGTCGGCCATCTTGCTTATCCAGTTAGCCTGATGGAGACGAAAGCTGTGATCCTCAAACTGAGCCCAGACAAACAGGCAAGGTTTGAGCCGGACCGCTGGGGGCTGCAGCCGCAGACACTGGAAAGACCTGACCACAGGTGAGCAGACAGCAGTCAGATGAACTGATGCTGGGCCTCTGGAGCCTGAAGTCAATGTAAATGTGTGAAAATGTCTCCTAAATATGGTAGACTGGCCTGCTGAAGGCTACCTGTCATACTCGGTGGGTTCAGCTCGCATTGGAGCAGAAAGAGATCTGTTCTGAGCTTCAAAGATCTGAAGATCTTCTCGGTCCAGCTCATCCTCTGATCCGAGGAGGCCCTGGGTGTCCTCGATAAGCTCCTCCCTGCTTCTGCTTAGCTCCTCCCTGCTTCTGCTTAGCTCCTCCCTACTCTGGCTTTTCTTCAATTTCCCATCTCCAACTGCTTTCCCATAGTTCCCTGTCAGAAACACAGAAGTGGAGGAATCATGTCTTCCTGAGGATAAGGATGTGTGATATAAAGGAAGAGCCAGACTCTGGACACACAAGTTTGCTTAAACAGAAATCTCAGGCAGATAAAAATCCACCCAGCGATCATTTCTCCATCTCAGAATACGGAAGAACAACCAGATCTAACCTATTGAGAGTTCAAAGGTCAACGGTTTGGTTCCAACAGAAGAGTCCATCATGGTGACTTCAAATAAAGATGCAAACAGCAGAAACTCCTCCTTCTGTCCCAGATAGCCCTGAAAAACAAAACTCTGAATTTAAAAGGGGAATTTATCCAAGACAGCAGTGGGACCATTTCAAAAACACCAACAGAAAGTCTCCTCTAAGAAAGATCCACAGATGGACAACAACTCTGCACACGTCTCACTTTCAGGTTAAGATTCTGATGCTTTCCTCCAAAAAAATAAAGATGTCTCTGTTCACTTCCAAGTGACATCGTTCCGAAGAAAACTTTCCTCAAAGTTAGGAAAAACTGAAAGACCAGCAGAAGGAAGTCAAACCTGAAAGAAACCCACTAGGAAGACAGAAGCTGATCTTCCTTCAGGACCAATGATGGCACTTCACAAACAGAGAAAAAATGTCCCCCTTGTTCTATCGAGAGCTGGCAGTGACCCCACTGACCTCAGGGAGGGGATGGATCTCATCGATCTCCACCGTTACAGACTCTGGAACTTCCACTCCCATCTCAGACTCCTCAGTCGGCCTCCTGTTTTCTGAAGACGCAACAACATCAAAACAACTTCCCCTCTATGCATCTGCAGCTAAAAAAATGTGATCCTTCACAGTTTATGATGATGACGCCCCCCAGAGGTTTTCATCCCAGCAGACTGACCGTCCTTCTTCTGCTTCTTGGTACTCCTCCTTTTCTTCATCCCAAACTTCCTTAGCACTCCTTTTGTCTTCAACAACACAAACAGATGAACATGATCATTGAAGGAAGCTGTTTGGACTCAGTAGAGCTGCTGTAGATGACAGAACGGTATTCGCGGCGAAAACCTTCGCAGAGACGACAGATGATGAGTCCACAGAGATGGCAGATGCTGAAGAATACACCTCCATGGAGAGTGCCAGGAGGATCCGCCCTCGATAGAAGATCCCTTCTCCCACACCCTCGTTCAGGGCCTGAAAGCAGCCCGTGCTTAATCTCAATGGTACTGGTGCTTAATCTCAGTGGTACTGGTACTTAATCTCAGTGG